>CM038146.1:68017379-68238476 GCA_021437245.1 Aegilops speltoides | reverse complement strand
TCGAATCGCCATTAGTCGCGCTGCGCAATCGCGACCAGCAAAGCGCGACTAAAGCCCACCACCTTTAGTCGCGGCTGCTTAAGAACCGCGACTAAAGGCCCGCCCACGGGCGCCAAGCGGTTGTCGGAGGAGGACCTTTAGTCGCGGTTCTTTCGCCAACCGCGACTAAAGCCGCCCGCAGGTTTAGGGTTTTAGCCCCACCCCCTAAACCTGTTTTCTGCTTAATTTGTATTGTTTTATTTCTTTTGTGCTTTATTTTAATTTTGAAGGAGTTTCATATATTCTACGGTACTACATACATGCATATGAATGTACAATTTCAAATAAATTTGAAATTAGAACCAAAAGAATTCAAGAGGAATATACAATATATATTCAATATCATCGATGACCATATACAATTTTGAACAAGTTTCCATACATGATTTAATCCATATAAAGTTCTTCGTCCTCGTGATAGTGTTCTCCTTTAGGATGGAGGACTTCCTGCAGAACCATCCAGCTAGTTCCTCTTGAAGTGGTCGGAAGCGAGCTTCGGACTAAGCATCCACGGAGGTTATTCCTCTTAGCATTGGTATCACTCGGATCAACCCGCCAGAGGTGTATCTCCTGATCATCTCACTGCATAAAGTATGCACATAGATTGGTCAACGGTGGCTGAATATCCCCATCTTAGTCTTTACCCTTTTGAATTCTAGCTCTTTTTGAATTCACCGACCTTTGTATCTACGAACCGTCTCCAAACCCTACGAGGCAAAGAAAATTAAATGAACAAGAGAGTTATTAGTTACTTGATATTAGGAAATGAACGAAATAGGCCGATCGATATAGAGCGCAAATGAATGAAAATAATTACTTCGCAGCATTTTTTCGATGTCGCCCAAAGCTTTGGATCCTTATCCAGAGAGTCGTGGACGAGACATTCGAGGTGTTAACTTTAATTACTAGCAGAATCCAAAGGAACCTGCGGACACGATACATGCACAAGACGTCATGCATAACTCATCGATTAGCCGCCACATACCATGCATGGAGTAAACAAAAGAGAATGTGCTCAAGATGAAACACTCACCCAAAATGGTAAGGAAATAGAATATCACTTTTGAGTTCCTGCTTTGTAAGAAATCGCCGTGTCTGCCTCCACGTCGGCGGGTAATGCTTCAACACAATATCATTAACGATGTGTGGGTCAATGAACCCAACATCATGGATGTTCCTTACTCTGCATTCCTTAATCTTCATTCTCGCATGTATAATAGAGGACACAACAATATAGTTAGGACATATATATAGTGCGGGCAATATGAACGAGATGGGGTAGAAATTAATAAATCACTTACGTAACGTAGCAACCGATGATAGATTTGTCGAGCTCAAGCAGATTGAAAAGCTGGAACAATTCACTCAGTTCAACTTGTACATAGTAATGTTTGAAGTGATGCTCATGTCTAACTTCCGCATAAATATATTCTTTGGCGCTTTTATTTTTATGTAACCCTTGTACCAATTCAGCAGACGTTTCATTTGGTCGTAGATCCTTTTCTCTGCGCAGGCTCGACGAGAGGCCCATTCTTGACATATGTAATTACTACCTCCTTCACGGCAACTCATCAAGGTCTAATAGTTCACGAAGAGTAATACCTAAGTTGGCCGCTTGTTCTCCGCACTCGTTATACTAATCCCTGTTGCCGCAGCTTGTATGATCTCGGGGCATCCGGATGAAGGCTTCCACTATAAGCGGGGCAATCGATTGTTTACTTTGTTCCCCGAGCTGGGCAACTTGTTTCCCGCTTTTTATACTTTCGGCCTTCTCCCGCTCTTTGTTCTCCTTGAACATGCCTGCCTGCCTGCGAAGTTCACGTGCATAGTCGGCAGGCAGATTCTTCATGCTTGGGACGGTGTGCTCAAAATGACTTAGCCCACTTCTTTTGCTCATCGAAAATACCGGCTTGGGCTCGGGCTCTCTTTTCTTCTTGCAGTCCGCCTTCCATTTCTCCAAATCAGCAGCAGCGCGCGTGCCGACTTCCTCGGCACTACGCTCCCAAGGCCTTGTGGGGAGAGGCTTCATGATGGCTCCGTACCTTTGTGGTCTTAGGTACATAAGGGTCCTGGTTAATAATCCAGACTGCTTCGCTTCTTTGCCATAGGTGGATTGGGGCGGCGTCGATCATCACCCACGGACGAGGATCGGGGCGGCGGATGATCACCGCCGGACGTTAGGATCGGGGCGGCGTCGGTGATGTGACGGAGGTGTAGGTGAACCGCCACCACCACCACCACCACCACCACCGCCACCGCCACCACCACCACCGTAGGGGTGGACTTGTTGTCCTTGGCGCCGCGCTCGAAACTTGATAAACTTCTTTTGCCATAGAATGTAATGGCGCTTGACATCTACAAGTCTTTTCTCCCTTCGTGTAGCAATTTCAATCTCCGTGTCCTCAAACCTTTGGACTATGTCCTCCACCGTGACACGAGCATAGCCATCTTTAATGGGGTTGTTGTGGTGGAGTGCTCGTAAACATGGTAAAGCACTGCCGATGGCTACCTTCACGGACATGTTCCCGATAGGATAATACAGATGACATTCTTTCATCTCCTTTATATCGCCCACGGGTAGCGAGGAGGCTCCGGTGCAGTAATTTCGACCACCGAGGCTCCGTGCAGATTTCGATCGTCGGTGCATCTGCACCAGCCGGTGGGGCCTCCGTGGAAGCCACGCTGCTTCTCGCTGCTGGCTTCCGAGATCCATTGGATGATCTTCATGCTGCACCGAGCTGAATCTTTTCGCTACTAGTACACTCATGGTTTTCTTCATCACTTCCATTTCGATGCCAACCGCGCCACAACATCCGCTTCCCGATCCATCTTTCTCTTACGGCTTCAGAATCAGACGGGTCATCGCTCGGGGAACCCTATTTTCCACGGAATGTGCCCCATGCCTCGACACGCCCTCCGTGTTCAGGATTCCCGAGGGCTTTTGTCAGTGCGTCGTTCTTCCTGTTGAACTTGATCTTCCCTCTTGAGCATCCTTCATTGCGCCAATAAGGGCTTGGGTGGGTTTAATTAATTTTCCTCGTAAACACACTCCCTCTCCGGTTCAGCGTTCCCCATGCCCGCATTCACCAGCTTTTGGCCCTTGGGTCCCATCCTCCGCACTGGACGGATTCTCGCGCCCTCAGCTCGTTCTCCATCTTCTCGAACCTAGGCACCCAAATGCGATATCCTCCTGGCCCCATAACATGATTGTACTCCTTCTTAGCCGTGATTTTCCTTATTTTGTTTCGATATTTGAATGAACTGCTCCGATTTCTTTTGCTTCACAAATTCTGGCCAATCATCTTTCAGTTTCTCATATTGTCCTTTGAACTCCGAGTCTTGTTCGCTTGACAAAGTCACGGGTTAGATTTTGCTTGAATTTCCGAATGCGCGGCCATCTTATGAAGAGCGAACTGTTTGACTAGCCTCCTCCTCTCCTTGTTTTTCTCAATCTTGTTACCCTCCTCATCGAATTTGTTGTATTCCGGAGGTAGAACGAAATGTTCCATAAGCTTTTCAAGCAATCTTTTTTGTTCTCTTATCGACAAAAGTGAAACCATCAATTCGCGGCCTTCTTTGGCTCATTCCACTCTCGACGGTGATCGAGACGTTGTCTCTAACAATGGCTCCGCATTGGTCGACAAACTTGGTGGCGTTCTTGCGGGGCTCCAGCGGCTGCCGGTTTCACAATCGACAACCTGGATGGTGCATGTTTCTCCTGGTTTCATCGCCTTGGTTGCGCCACGCTTTGACGACGTACTCGATTGTTTCGACGATCCGCCGAGGGCTAAAATAAGAAAGAGAGTCGCGCGTTAGTACACATATTTATTCAAATCAGTTAGTTTGTATCACCAGAGGCTCAATGTATATATATACCTCGGCACGGAGGTGGTTGCTACTTCCATTTGAAGATCGCTGCGTTTATCGACGCTTTCTTGACATCATCTTCTTCGACGCGCCTTCATCTTCATCGTCAAGGTTCGAGATAAGAAGAGATATCATCTTCTTCTTCTCCGGTCGGCACATATTGAATATCGCCGTTTATGATGCCGAACATATGTGCTTCACCGTCCGGATCATAGTTGTCCATAATCGGGTCAGCTCTATCGTCCGCCATTATGTCAGTCCTGAAAACATGTAGTAAAAACAAATTAATTAAGTGAAGAAGGGGGGCGGTGGCGGTGGCGGTGGCGAAAGGGCGGTGGCAAAAGGAGGGGGCGAGGAAGGGGTGGGAGAGGGTGTCGCGGTAGAGCGCGAGACGGGGCGGTTTTCTGTTGTTTTTTGTTTTTGGGGTTTAGGGTTTTAAGTTATTTACCGTTTTTGTTAAACTAATTAACTAGTTAAAATTAAAAAGAACAAAAAAAAAAAAAAGAAAAAAAATTCCTTTTTCCTTTTTCCTTTTTCTTCTTCTTCCTTTTCCTTTTCTTTTCTTTCTTCTTCTTCCTTTTCCTTTCTTCTTCTTTCTTCTTCTTTCTTCTTCTTCCTTTTTCCTTTTTGTTTTCTTTGGCCGGTTTTCTCGTTGTTTTTGTTTTTGGGGTTTAGGTTTTAAGTTATTTACCGCTTTTGTTAAACTAATTAACTAGTTAAAATTAAAAGAACAAAAAGAAAAAAGAAAAAAATCCTTTTCCTTTTCCTTTTCTTCTTCTTCCTTTTCCTATTTCTTTTCTTTCTTCTTCTTCCTTTTCCTTTCTTCTTCTTTCTTCTTCTTTCTTCTTCTTCCTTTTTCCTTTTGTTTTCTTTGGCGGTTTTCTCGTTGTTTTTGTTTTTGGGGTTTAGGGTTTTAAGTTATTTACCGCTTTTGTTAAACTAATTAACTAGTTAAAATTAAAAGAACAAAAAAAAAAAAAAAAAAAATTCCTTTTTCTTTTTCCTTTTCTTCTTCTTCCTTTTCCTTTTTCTTTTCTTTCTTCTTCTTCCTTTTCCTTTCTTCTTCTTTCTTCTTCTTTCTTCTTCTTCCTTTTTCCTTTTCTTTCTTCTTCTTTCTTCTTCTTCCTTTTCCTTTTTCTTTCTTTCTTCTTCTTCTTCTTTTTTCTTCTTCTTTCTTTTTCTTCTTCTGCTTGAGGACGACGGCAGGCAGTGGGCGCTGGCGTGGCGTATGGCGGCAAGGACGCGGCGCGGCAAGGCGCAGGGCACGGGCGGCAAGGCTGGGCGGGCGGGCGGGTGCGCGGGCGGCGGGCAGGCGAGGCAACGCGGCGGCGGCAAGGGCAAGCGGCGCCATCGGGACGGGCGGCGGCAGCAGGCTTCAGGCGTCGGCGACGGCGGCTGGGCAGCGCTTGGCGGGCGCTGGCGCCGATCAGCGTCTGGGCAGCGCTTGGCGCAAGGGCGACGGGCGATCGGCGCCGGGCAGCTTCGCCGAGAGAGAGGCGAATGGGAGGCAAACTGCTAAGTGCAGATTATAGACTAACCTTTAGTCGCGGTTGGGAGGCGGACGCGACTAAAGGTACCTTTTAGTCGCGTCCGCCTCACCGCGACTAAAGGATTTTGCCGCCTGTTCTCACTGAGAAGACCCTTTAGTCGCGGTTGGGAACAACGCGACTAAAGGGTAACTTTAGTCGCGCCCGCCCCCAACCGCGACTAAAGGTGTGTGTTGAACCGCGGTGCGGTGGGATGTTTAGTCCCACTCGCTAGCCGAGAGGCTTCGACATGGTTTATAAGCGCAGCTGCGCCACCACTTCGAGCTCCTCTCAAATGCGTGCTTATGGGCCTATTCTGCACTATGAGCTCAGGTCCTATTGCCTTCTCAGGGCCTGAATCTGGCCCATTAATGGGTTTCTAGTCGTATTCAGCGTGGTGGCCCAAAGAGGTGGCATATTTTTATTTTTTGCCTGTTTTTGTTTTCATTTTTGCTTTATTTATTTTGTTTTGTTTCTACTTACAACAAAAAACTTATTTATTTTATTTTATTTTGTTTCTAATTACTTATTTATTTTACTTTATGATAATTATTTTTGCTATTAAAGTTTCTAATTACTTATTTATTTATGTTATTAAAATCTTAAAAATATAATTATATATCAAAAAATCAGAAAATAAAACTAATTCATTTTAAATTCTTGTTTTTCTTCTTTTTTTCTTCCTTTTTTCTTTTTTTTTTTTCTTCTGTTTGTTTCTTCCTTTTCTTGTTTTTCTTCTTTTTTTCTTCCTTTCTTCCTTTTTCCTTTTTTTCTTCTTTTTTTCTTCTGTTTGTTTTTTTTCTTATGTTTTTCTTCTGCTTTGTTTTTTCTTCTGTTTTTCCTTTTTTCTTCTCGTTTGTTTTTTTCTTCTGTTTTTCCTTTTTCTTCTGTTTTTTCTTCTGTTTTTTTCCTTTTCCTTCTTTCTTCTTCTTCCTTTTTCCTTTTAAAATCAGAAAAATAAAACTAATTCATTTTAAAATCTTAAAATACAATTATATATCAAAAAATCAGAAAATAAAACTAATCCCTTGAAGGTTTGACAAAAGGTTTGATACATCATTCAGTTCATCGACCAAATACAAAGTTTGGTACAATAAATTATTACACATCAATTCTTCCCTTGTGTCCTCGCTTGCTTACGATTGTGCGATCCATGGAGCATCCTCATCATTTAACTTAATGCTTGGGTCGGTGTTCACTTTGAAGGGCGGAATTTCAGCAAACATATTATAATCTTTCGACATGTCCTGTCTTTGTCCTCCACTCCCACGATGTTTCTTTTCCCCGAAAGAACAATGTGGCGCTTTGATCATCGCATGATGTATCGATCGTTTTCTTATCTTTCCGCTTCTCGGTTTGCTACTCATGTCCTTCACATAGAAAACCTGAGCGACATCTTTCGCTAGGACGAATGGTTCGTCAAGGTAACCAAGATTGTTGAAATCCACCATTGTCATTCCGTATTGCTGGTCCACCTTTACCCCACCTCCTGTTAGCTTGAACCATTTGCACCGGAACAAAGGGACCTTAAAGGAGGGTCCATAGTCAAGTTCCCATATCTCCTCTATGTAACCATAATATGTGACCTTTTGCCCATTCTCGGTTCTGCATCAAAGCGGACACCACTGTTTTGGTTGGTGCTCTTTTTATCTTGGGCGATCGTAAAATGTATTCCCATTTATCTCGCACCTTGGAAAGTCGTTATAGTCGAAGATGGTGTCTTGGCCAACATGTACAGCTGATCTACAACATCATTGTCATTCATTAAATGTTTTTCAACCAAGCCGAAAGTCTCCATGTGGGCCTTCCTAATCCAGATTCAGCTTCCCGGGTTGTCCGGCGTAAAATATTCTTGTGTTTCTCAGCACGGAGCCACTGTTGGAATTGGTCAAGACAAAGGTGGTGTGCTTCATCGAGAGAATGGCCGTCCATACATATCGTTGATTTCTTCCGATCGTGTTTTTCCACTTAGTCTCCCCTCGTGCGCGATCGAGGAAGACCAATCGGCTTAAGGTCGAACAAAGTCAACACAAAACTCAATTACCTCCTCATTTCCATAGCCCTTGGCGATGCTTCCTTTCGCCTAGCACGGTTCTTAACATATTTCTTTAATACTCCCATGAACCTCTCAAGGGGAACATATTGTGTAGAAATACAGACCGAGAACGGAAATCTCTTCGACTAGGTGAACCAGGAGGTGCGTCATAATATTGAAGAAGGATGGCGGAACACCAACTCAAATCGACAAGACATTGGATCACATCGCTCAGAACCGTGGTAGAACTTCCGGATTGATTACCTTCGAGAGATTGCATTGAGGAATGCACATAGCTTCACAATGGCTAATCGAACATTTTCCGCAGAGCCCCTCAAAGCAATCGGAAGCAATTGCGTCATAATCACGTGGCGATCGTGAGACTTCAGGTTTTGGAACTTTTTCTCCGCCATGTTTATTATTCCCTTTATATTGGACGAGAATCCAGACGGGACCTTCATATCGCTCGGGCATTCAAAAAGATGACCTTCTCTTCTTTGGTCGAGCGTAGCTGGCACGACCTTGAAACCATTCCGATGCCGGTCATCGTGGTCTTTCAAACGTTCTGGTCCCGCCGTGCTTCCTTTGTATCATTTGTCTTCCCATACACGCCCAAGAAGCTTAGGAGGTTCACGCAAATATTCTTCAGAACGTGCATCACGCCGATTGCAGAGCGGACTTCTAGGATTTTCCAATATTCTAGCTCCCGAATATAGATTTCTTCTTCCACATGGCTGCGTGTCCGTCGGCTCCCTTCGAACTGATTGTCCGCCAGACCTTTCCAAAGATGACTTTCAAATCCTTGACCATATCAAATACCTCGGCACCAAGTCGTTCCGCAGAGCTTCGCGGTGATCTGCCTTGCCGTTGTAATGCTTGCCTTTCTTTCATCGATGAATTTTGGAAGAAATCGACGATGCCCAAGGTACACGTTCTTCTTACAATTTGGCAAATGTACACTTTCGGCCTCATATAAGCGGTGCGTGCATGCATTGTATCCCTTATTTGACAATTCCGAAGGTTACTAAGAGCAGGCCAATCGTTGATGGTTACGAAAAGCAACGTCAGAGGTCAAATTCTCTTGTTTGTGCTCATCCCACACACGGACACCACCCCACAGCTGTAAAAGTTCATCAACTAATGGCCTTAGGTACACATCGATGTCGCTGCGGGTTGCCGGACCTTGGATGAGCACCGCATCATAATGAACTTCCGCTTCATGCACAACCAAGGAGGAAGGTTGTAGATGCATAGAGTCACGGGCAGTGCTATGGCTGGAGCTCGCCGCCAAAAGGATTCATGCCATCCGTATTTTAGAGCAAATCTTATGTTCCTTGCGTCACCGCAAAATCTCTGAACCATCGCCGATCTTTCTCCATTGCGCTCCATCTGCGGTGTGTCTCAACTCCCCGTCCGACTTACGCTTCTCTTTGTGCCATCGCAACAACTTGGCATGCTTTTTGTTCATGAACAGACGTTTCAACCGTGGTATTATAGGAGCATACCACATCACCTTGGCGGGAACCTCTTCCGGTTTCGCCCTCAACATCGTCACCGTGGTCATCGCCTCGATCTTATAACGCAATGCGATGCATACCGGCATTCATTCAAATTCTCGATTCATCGCGGTAGAGGATGCGATCGTTGATGCATGCATGTATCTTCGTAACCTCTAAACCTAGAGGGCGGACAACCTTCTTTGCTTCAGACGTCATCAAGGGCAACTCGTTATCCTTTGGAAACATATTCTTCAACATTTTCAGCAAGTTTTCAAATGCCGAGTCAGCTACACCTGCCTCGCCTTCCATTTCAGCAAATCCGATTAGTGCAGCCCAGCTTTTTCGCACCATCATCGCATCCGGGTACAACGCCTTTCTGTGATCCTCTAACATGCGATCCAAATTCTCCCTCTCCTTTTCGTTTCAGCAGCGTCTCCGTGCATCGGCAATGGTCCCACCAAGATCATCAACGGATCATCACGCGCCTCTTCTTCACCTTCCCTTCACCTTCAAAGATCCTCCATGAAAGTATCACCGAAATGAGCAAGATAGCTTTCATCGATGAAATCATCCCTTCTTCATCTTCTTCCATTATAACCCCTCTTTCTCCATGCTTGGTCCAACAATTATAGCTTGGCATGAAACCCTTCAAGCAGATGCATGTGAACAACTCTTGAGGAAGAGTAACCCTTCTCATTCTTACAGATAACACATGGACAGATAACAAAACCCCCGCTTGTTCGCATTAGCCACTACGAGGAAATCTTTCAAACCCGTAGTGAACTCAAGGAGAGTCGGTTACAGTACATCCATTGCCGATTCATCTGCATTATTATAATATAAAATATATAATTAACCATCATGCATTTGTTATGAACTACACACATGCATATTGACACATCAAAGGTTCATCAAGTTGCTAACCATGATCAAGAGTGTGGCTCCAACACTTCATGTCATGTTTGTTTCATGCTCTTGGGGCATTTCATCAAACACCTTATGTGCATAAGAGGAACCAAAAGCAAACCTACACCCACTTGTGAAGAGAATGGCTCCAAATGGCTAAGTGTTGGCTGCTGGATGGGTATATAGGGGAGGGCTTTAGTCGCGGTTGGGCCAATCATGACTAAAGGTGCCTGAAGATTTTAGTCGCGGTTGGCCTGGCCAACCGCGACTAAAGCCCTCACGCACCACTGGCCACCGAGCGCCCAGGCTCAAGCCTTTGGTCGCGGTTCACCTCCGAATCATGACTAAAGGTCCCATTGGTCGCGGTTCCTACAACCATGACTTATGGGCTGGACGGAAAGCCTGTTTTTCCACTAGTGTTGTGCATGCATTGCTAGACAACATGTCTTTCTTGAGTTTGGGAACGACATCAAGCAGTACTAAAGAACACACACTCGCACAAACTGAACTAAGAAATAATCTCAGTTCTTGCTATGGCGTCCCAAAAGTCAATTATAGAATAATTGTGCTTAGTTGATGTCTGCTAGAATATGACAAAGGCTATTGGAAAGCAATCTTTCAGAATCTGTTAGAATTCTCGTTGATGTCGCCCATCGAAAATCCTCGATCGCCTCAAGTCATGGACTCCAGTCTTATCCATGCCCAGTGTATCCTTAATGAACTGAATTGCTTGAGGTTAATTAGGGCCTCGCGCCCTTTGACATTGCGATCTCTCGCAGGGGCGGGGATGCCAAAGACTTTATCCAAACCTTCAAGTCTACACATGTTAGCACCGATAATACATTGCTGATCGAATACATAGACAATCTAGAAGATACAGAGATTTTAGCACACCGCAACCAAACAAACAAAATACGATTTCAACAGACCAAACATACTACCATTGTGGAGCCACTTTATGTTACCTCATCGACGTCTGTCCCATGGCACAGCATGACCCTCAAGCATGAGACGCTCCCAAACCCACCCATGACGACGCCTGGGCATACGGAAAAGGCCCACCGTATGCCACCAGAGCACCTCGCACTCGTTGTTGTATCTCTCTTTTCACGGGCTGGGGACTGCTGTGCCAGCTGGACTTTCTCCCATCCCAATGCTTGAGCGGACGGCCATGATTTAGGGTGCAGCTGAGCCTGGGCACCAAAACGCCCCTCCCGTGTTTAGACCACTACTTTAGTGGTCTGAACGCTCTTATATTTCTTACGTAGGAAGTATAGTTTAGCCATGTCATTGCTCGCCTTCACCATGCCATGAGAAGCACAAATAGCCACAATCAATTTTCATGAGGACTCGGATAGCAACACCTACTTACATTGTACTTCCGGTTTTCCTTGCCATGGGGCGTTCTAGTGGAGTAGCATAGAAAGGAGAGGGGAATCCATTCATACACCTCTAACCCTGGGACGCGCAGCATCAGAAGTTACGACATTTTTCTGAAGGGTCTATGGGGGGCAGAAACATCAAACATGACTTTTTTCATTCAGAAACCCGTGAGCCAAGCACGCGGTGAAAAGTTTAGAGAGACATCCAAGTGTGGGGGAGTGCGGAAGACAAGGGATGGTGTTTTGCAGTGAGGCTTGCATATCTTTTGGCCACTGGCCGCACGGCATAGATGTGGATGCTAGACATTGGGCGCCCTATCGGGGTTGAGCAATGCTTGGAGTTGGAGCGGCACTAGATAGTGTCAATCGGAGAAGAAGCCTACCGAACCAGATGAAAGGTTAGCGAGGGTCTGAGAGAGGGGCGATAGAAACCAAAATTAGAGTGTCAATCGAAGAGCGCCCTATAGTCTATAGACGAAGGAGAGATGATCACTGAGGAGGCGACAACAAGTATGCCGCAGTGCTCAATAGTAAACAGCCTAATATTGGTGGCGATGTTGCAGGATCTGCTTAAGCTTGACTATGACCTGGCCAGTACTGTAGAAGATGATTTGGTTGAGCATGGTCAAGATCCGGTCCCAAACCTGGAGGTGATGTGCAGTGCGGAGGCCAGGACGACGACTTGATGTTCTTCTGTCTAGATGATAGATACAATGCTAGTTGGTTATGCAAGATTAGAACTTATGTATATTGAATTCGAACGCTCATGATTTGAACTACCAGAATGCTATGCGGTTGGGTATGAAACAATCACCTCCAACCCCAGCAATATTTTATGTTTTCAAGAAACCAAACTTTCTATCGTGGATCCTTTTGTTGCTGCTTTCCTCGAAAACCACCAACTAAAAAGTTTCGCTGAGCGCCCCGTGAATGGCACCTGTGGGGGGCCTCCTTCTCTTATGGAATGACGATATCATCAAGATTAATAATGTGAGCTTTGGGACATTCTTCCTGTCATCCACGGTGATATTCATTGGTTGAGGCAGCCGCTTCCAACTCATAACCGCTGATGGCACTATGAGAGGCAATTTGAAGGATGCCTTTTTCCTTGAGATGGTTGGGCAGAAACCCCCTGCAAGCACGAGATGGCATGTCACCAGTGACCTCAACCAAGACTATCATGCCCGAGAAAGGAACCATTTCAATGTTGATTGCAGCCGCATTGTCCGCTTTCACAATGTTGTCAATGCTTGCGAGCTCAAGGAGATACACTTTCACATGGAGCCATAAATGAGCCAATCTGACCAATATCAAGTTTGATAGTTTTTTTGTAATGAAGATAGGGGCATCCAATTCGGTTGCCACCTCCTCCGCGTGAAGTCATTCTCACTAGCCGTCTATTGTCCTTTCCTCCTCGTTAGTGATGTAGGGGCCTCTCGACGAAAGTGCTTTGCTTTGAAAACTTTTGGATCAAGATACCTAACTTCAAGAGGGTTGCTAAAGATGCTTGGAATGAGAGGGCCCCCCATGCCAAGCCATATCAAATCCTCTTTCACAATCTAAAAATAGTTAGTCAATGCCTTCACACTAGGAGCAAATTGATCTTCTCCAATAATAATGTCAAACTTTGCATGGTCCTTGAGATCAACCTTGGATTGGATTTGGCCAAAACAAGTAGAACTTTGGGTATTGAGGAAAGAGGTCTTTAGAGGAAGCTCAAAAGAAAGAATGTGGGCCTTGCTGTTCTAGAGAGAGCTAGAAATAGACAAAGCTCTATGGTTACTTTGCTCAAAGAGGGTGACGCTAGCCCTCCGTTCTTCCACATTCATGTCAATCATTGATGAAGGAACACAATTATTCATGTTCTGAAACATAACAATGGATGGGTCACAAGACATGACGGTAAGAAGACAATCATACAAGAATACTTTGGCGAAGTCAGCAAAAGGGGAGCGCCCCGTGCTAAGGACCTCAACTAGGACTTCATACCCACTTCAGCTTGCGACCTTGCGGACTTGGGGATGCCTTTCTCGGTGGACGAGGTCAAGGAGGCCATATTTTTCATCTCAAGTGACAAAGCCCTAGGCCCTAACGGATTTACCAGAGCCTGACATTGTGCCTGACTTCCTGAACGTGGTCGCGGTTGATTTGATCCACCTCTTAAACCTTGAGTGGGCCAACACGGACGTGAGAGATGCACATGTGCCTGGTGCTGATCTATGATAGCTTGGTCCGTCTTTCCCTAAAAATTTGGTGTTGGAGCATTTCGGAAGATCGTGGAGCCTACGCAGCTGTTCTCATGCATGACTGATCCTCCTTTACTTGATGCCTCCTACTCCCAAATGCCTCTAAATTCGTAATTTCTTTTCTTCTTTTCTCAACTCCTAACCAGGCCACTATCTAGCTCCTTCGTAATTCCTACCTAGATATTTTCCGTGTGTCTGGACTAACAGAACTAGGCTAGTTCTTTGGCGAATCCGTAGGGACATGTCTTTGGAGAAATGTATGGTAATACCACTCGTCTATATGGAGCTCTCGTTGTTCCATTGTTTTACTAATATTTATTTATAAGAATCATATTGCTTTCTTACCTTCTTTGCCATGTGCATGGGCGCTGTGCACTGGAGTGGTTGGACTTGAGTCATTGCTTTACTGCCATTTATGAAAATTACCGTCCTGGCTGAGCAGAGATGACATGAAGGTCCGCGTCGCTCCCGTGCGAGCGACACGGGAAGTCTCTGTAGCCCTAGCCGCCGCCGCCAGTATCCCGGCCACCCCTCTCCGCCGCCGCCGGAGGACGCCGCAAGGCGAAGCCTCGCGGCCGACGGCGGCGGCGGGGGACCTTGCTCGTGGCGCTGGGGGGCGCTCGGCACAGCGGGTCGAATCTTGGTTATCTGCGGGTTGCCATGGCGCTGGTGTACGGATCCGCCCGATCTGATGCATCCGGCTCCGGCTGCCTGGTTCGTCTTTGGTGATGTCTGCTCGCGAAAAGGCGGTACTCTGCCGACGGTCGTCTCAAGGCCACGCTCCGACTTTTCCTCGTGTCCTTGAAGGCCAGGACATGATACCCCCAAGGAATTTGATAGCTAAAATTTCCGACCATTGCTTTGCTACTCGCCAGCTGTCCTAGAATATCTACCCATCTAACGGTCATATCATTGAAGGACATTTATGTCTTATCATGTCGGGCTGCTCCCTAGGCTATAAATAGTCACCTCCTACAACCACTAGCTGGTTGGCTGCTCCGAGAGAAACTCACACTTATCATTGAGAGCATCCCATCCTCCGAGGACTTTGAGCAAAAATCATCAAGTGAGGAAAACCCAAACCCAAACACCTACAAACCCAAAGTTGAGCATCACTAAAGAGATTGATCCTGTGTGGATCCGACGCTTGTTACCTTTGAAGACTGTGCATCTTCCAGATGGTTAGGTGTCATGGTCTAGAGCATCCAAGAGGAAACTGTGGATCGCCAAGTGACCGAGTTTATGAAGGTTCGGAAGTCACCTGAAGACTTACCACGAGCGATTGGGCGAGGTCTGTGCACTAGTAGAAAAAGGCCCATTTATCCCGGTTCATAAGGCCCATTTGTCCCGGTTTAGGAACCAAAGCCCAATACCTTTAGTCCCGGTTCTTATATGAACCAGGACAGATGGGGCTCCACGTGGCCGCTGCGGCTTGTCCAGGCAGGAGGGCCTTTTGTCCCGGTTGGTAGGACCAACCGGGACTAAAAGGCATCCACGCGTCAGCAGTTCAGGGGATGGGGTTTTTTTTGAAAGGGGTGGGGATTTGGTGGTTTTGGGGGCTTTGTAGGGTTAATGTAGGGGTTTCACGTATTGTGTTAGCAAGCTAATAGAGAGAAGTGTCCTCTCTTATCTTAGTACTTGGTCGATGCTGCGTACTATACGTATAGAGAGGACTCGACATGCTAGCTTGTCGGAGTAATGGGCCATGGGTAGGCTGACCCAGGACCCAAGATCTTTCAAGACATCGGGGCAGGCCGCACCCCTCAGCCGAGTCCCTGCAAGGCGACCTTCGGGAAGGCCGAGTCCCAGCTGGCGACCTTCGAGAAGGCCGAGTCCTAGCAGGCGACCTTCGAGAAGGCCGGGTCCCAGCTGGCGACCTTCGAGAAGGCCGAGTCCCAGCAGGCGACCTTTGAGAAGGCCGAGTCCCAGCTGGCGACCTTCGAGGAAGCAGAGCCCTCAGATGGCGACTCTGGAACAAGCAGACTCCTGGCTTATGACCTCTCAAGGGGCCGACTATGAGAGTCGACCCGCGACTTATCACGAACCGATCGATGTGGTACAGCCCGTCGTGGCTGTCCCTCGGACCATCGGAAGAAGGCATGGCTACTGATGAGCCGCGTCACGGGGAGAACTCGTGAGGCGCGCTGACCGCCATGCCTCCTTGTTTCTCAACCACGTGCACAAAGCAGCATCGGCCCACGACGACAGCGGCAGACGCCCAGAGGTCGCGGGCCCCTGTCGCTGGGATAGAAGAAGACGACGAGAGCTCAAGACGCCGAGAGCTTAAGACGGCCTCACCGGAGTCGGCCTCCGAGTCGGCCGCCTCCCAGCCGGGCCCCACAAGCCATAAACCAGATTGGACGGGAGTGGCGGCGGTGATCGCCCGACGGACGGCGTGCACTGCTTCACCGACCCCATGACCGAGCTCGTCATCGAGCGCAGATGCTGTGTCTCGCTGTCTGCCAGGGACCCGCCACGGCGGGGCCCTGGCCGGGCAGGAGGACGGCTGCAAGAGGATCGACGATGGGGCCACGCCAGTTAGATTACCATTGTACTCGGGTAGGCCTATATAAACCCCTGGGCACCCATGCAAAGGGTCGGCCCTAGTAGGTTTTAGACACATAGCGAGGAAAGAGCTAGCCTTGCTCCTCCTGCCCCCAAACAGCTCGAGGAGCACCATTGTACTATCACCCCATAGTGATCATGCGGAGACCCAGCGAGCAGCGAGAGGGGTGTTATCTCTGGAGAGCCCCGGCTGGGTAAGATCCGCGGGTGCATGTCTTCGCCTCATCCTGCTTCAGCATCGGCGACGCTCTACTCGCCCCACCATGATAAGCCACCCGTTGGCATATGTCGCACCCAACCCCGACATTTGGCGCCCACGTGTAGGCGAGGTGCACCGTCGTCCGGAGATCTGTTCGACGGAACCCTCTTCCTCCTGCGGCGAGCGAGCCAGCCTGTTCGCCAGATGGAGTCGCAGACGACGCGATCTGCGGCGCGAAGCGCCAGGCGGCGAGCGGCCTCGCCGAACTCATCGGTGAGTCGCTCTCCGACGAGCTCGCGCTGAAGCGCAGCGCTGGTGGCCCCGAGAACCTTCTTGCGGGCCTCCTCGACCAACTTCAAGTCGCCGGCGAGCCCGCCGTAGACTTGGAGTCCGTGACTCCTCCGACCCGATGCGCCGGTCGACTCGACGCCAGATCGCTTGATACCTTCCCCACCAACGTGGTGGTTTACGGCGAGCCGCTTCAGTGCGAGGAGAGCGACGGAAGTGTCGCCACGGAGGTGTTACATCGGCCACGGCGAGCGCTCCGGCGAAAACGCCCAGACCCGCTGCTGCGGCCCTGCGAGACCTGCCCGCGCCCTCGAAGAGGACACGGACGCAGAGATGCTGAAGAGCGCCGCCTTCAGATCATTGAAGGCGCCAAGAAGTTGCTTAAGCATGAGACGTTTGTAAAAGCATATCAGCCGAGATGGACCGCGCGTAGGCGGCTTCGCGCGGCTCCGATCAGGCCGAGCCGTCTCGGTGTGGTCCGAGAGCTTGGCGCGCTATCGCCGATCTGTTCGAGCGAAGCGCCTGTACGCCACCTCCCGGAGAACATCCGCGCCGCCAAGCGGCATCAAGAGCTAAGAAACCTCGGCGAAGAGCGCTGTAATGACGGAGCGAAGTTCAGCAGCTCCTCGACGCGTTGCTGCGCAGAACGCAGCAGCGGCCGCGCGCGCAGCAGCAGCAGCAGAATGACGACTTACCCTCGCCGAGATCAAAGCGATTTCCCGGACGCCGACCGGGCGGAGTCCACGGAGGAGGAGAAGGAGCGGCTGCGAGCCACAGCCGACTCGCATCTCCATTGAGCGCGACCAAGATGGCGCCCAGGCGATGGAAGCGGCGAGACGATTATCCGCCTCCCGCCCAAGAGAACGGGCGAAGTCTCTCCGCCGCTGTTGAGCATCCTACTCGGAGATCGCCTTGGCCGCCGAGAGGGAGTCGGAGAACGGCGCCCGCCACCGGATCGACCGACTCCACAGATCCTGGCGTTAGAAGAAGAAGACGAGCTGGTCCGCTTTGCTTCGGGCCCCGTGATCGTAAACGAGCCCTTCCCAAAGGGTTCACGCCCCGAGATACGCCTAAGTACACCGCCCGTGAAGCCGGAGGATTGGCTGATAGACTACTCCACAGCCGCCAAGATCGCTAACGGCAACAAGCGAAGTCGCCGAAGTATGTTCCCCTCATGCTCCGTGGCACGGCCCGACATGGCTGAACAACTGAAGCCCGCAGCATCAACAGCTGGGTCGATTTCACTGAAGCCTTCATCCGCCTTCACCAAAGACGCATAAGCGACCTCCAAGCCGCGCCAGCTCTCCCAGCGCCCAAGGCCCCGAAGAATCGACGCGACTACCTCACGCGCTGGGGCGAACTCCAAACTCCTGCGAGGGCGCAGCACGAGGTGCAGGCCATCGAGTACTTTACGGCCGGGTGCCGAGGGCACCTCCTCAAGCTAAGCTCCTCCGCGACGAGCCCGAAACCTCGATTTAACCGCTAATCATAGCAGCATAAGTACGCCACAGCCGACTCCTCTATGAAGACGGAGATCCAAGTCAACGCTGGCGGGTAAAGTGACCTCAGAGGCTCCCGAACGCCGGTGGAGACGCCAGCTGACGGCAGCCACGAACGACAACAAGCGCAAAGCCCCGGCCGACTTCCAACAATCGGCGGTCGCAGCGGTAGAAGATCAGCAACGGAGGGCAGCCTCGCGGCCAAGCGCGTATGCGGCAAGTCCAATTGGTTGCCGCTTTCTCTTATGAGCAGACTCGATGGTCCTTGCAAGTTTCCACAAGCGCCGGCCGCCAAACCACACCACGAAAGTGCCATCGGCTTGTCAGATCGCCAAGGAGACGGCTCGCCCTCCGCCACTGCGCAGGCCGCCGCTTCGCCGCCTCCGCAGCGGTGGCTCGGCCAGTCAGCGCGGTCCAAGACGAAGTTCCCGGAAGAGCACGGAGCATACGCAGGTTCACCGATCTGGCAGATGATCGGCGCAGCAGGCGCCAACAGAAGAAGAAGTCAACGCAAGGGCGCAAGCCCTCGAGTTCATGCATTGGTCCGAAAGCCTATCACCGAGTCGGGCGGATCACCCAGGTGATGCGAGTCCGGGCCTACGCCTTGGTTCTCGGAGCAACCTTGGCCATCGACAAACGGGCGCCCGTTTCTCGCGGGTCCCGATAGACGGAGGCAGCAGATAAACATCCTGCATAAGGATACCATGGAGAAGCTCGGAATCAAGCGGAGGCAATTGCAGAGCGCCGCATCGTGTTCCATGGAATCGCACCGGCCTCTCCTGCTCGCCGATTGGCAAGATCCTGATAGACGTCCTCTTCAGAGACAAAGATCACTTCCGCCGAGAGCCAATCTGGTTCGAGGTGGTGGATTTGGAGAGCCCGTATCACGCGCTGCTAGGTCGGCCTGCTCTGGCCAAATTCATGGCGGTTCCCCACTATGCCTACCTCAAGATGAAGATTCCGACCTCCAAGGGGATCCTGACCGTTGCCGGCGACTACAAGAAGTAAATCCGCTTTGTCTGACGAGCGATCGGCTAGCCGAGTCTTTGGTGATCGCAGCCGAGAAGCGGCTCCTTGATCGCGTCGTGGCGATGGCTGGGAAGCAGCCGGAGATGTCGCCCGACCCCAAGGAGTCGGAGGCAGAATGATCATTCAAGCCGGCTAAAGAAACCAAGAAGATACCTTGGACCGGAGCACCAGAGGCTCACTGTCGTGGCACCGGCCTCGACAAAGCAAATAGGAAGGCGAACTCGTCGATTTCCTCCGTGAGAATCGTGACATCTTCGCGTGGTCCCCCAAGGACATGCCAGGTGTACCGACGGAATTCGCCGAGCACAAACTACATGTTAGGCCGGATGTGAAGCCCGTCAGCAGCCTTTGCGCCGCCTGTCAGAAGAGAAAAGAAGAGTAGTGGGAGAAGAGATAGCCCGGCTCCTGGCAGCCGGCTTCATCATGGAGGTGTTTTTTCCGGAATGGCTGGCCAACCCTGTGCTGGTACTGAAGAAGAACAAGCAGTGGCGGATGTGCATCGACTACACCAGCCTCAACAAAGCCTGCCCGAAGCATCCGTTTGCTCTGCCAAGGATCGATCAGGTGATAGACTCCACGGCCGGATGCGAGCTGTTGAGCTTCTTGGACGCATACTCAGGGTATCACCAGATCAAGCTGAATCCAGCAGACAGACTGAAGACCGCATTCATCACGCCGTTTGGAGCCTTCTGCTACCTGACGATGACGTTTGGCTTGAGGAATGCCGGCGCCACCTTTCAGCGTTGCATGCAGAAATGCCTCCTCAAGCAACTCGGCAGGAATGCCCATGTTTATGTAGATGATGTGGTGGTAAAGACAGAGAAGCGTGGGACGCTGTTAGAGGATCTCAAAGAGACCTTTGAGAATCTACGCCGATTCCAGATCAAGCTCAACCCAGAGAAATGCGTGTTCGGAGTCCCAGCCGGCCAGCTCCTTGGTTTTCTAGTCTCCGAACGCGGCATAGAGTGCAACCCTGTGAAGATCAAGGCCATTGAGAGGATGGAGGTACCCAGCCGATCGTTGGATGTGCGGTTCACCGGCTGCTTAGCTTCAATAAGCCGATTCATCATCGGCTCACGAGAAAGCTTGCCGTTGTATCAATTGATGAAGAAGACCACTTTTTTTGAGTGGAACCACAAGGCAAATGAGGCATTTCTCCAACTGAAGAAGATGTTGACGATTCCCCCTGTGTTGGCGGCTCCGACTCCCAAGGAGCCCATGCTCTTATACATCGCCGCCACCAGACGGGTAGTCAGCACAGTTATTGTAGTCGAGCGCAAGGAGGAAGGCAAGGCGCTCCCAGTCCAGAGACCAGTATATTACTTGAGCGAGTCATCGTCGACCTCAAGCAGTAACTACCTCACTACGTAAGATGTGCTACGGCGTGCATTTTGCCGCCAAGAAGCTCAAGCCCTACTTTCAAGAGCATCCTATCACCGTGGTCCCAGCACCGCCCACTCACGAGATCATCGGAAGTCGAGATGCTTCCGCCGAAAGTGGCCAAGTGGGCTATCGATCCGCTCCCTACACCATCTACTACCAACCTCGACCATCATCAAGTCGTGGCGCTAGCCGACTTCCGCCGACCGGGCGAGACTCAATACTTGCCGCCATACCGACTTCTACTCATTGGCGACCGCATTTCGACGGCTCCAAGATGCGCTCCGCCTCGAGGCGGCGTCCTCACTCTCCCCAAAGGCGATAAGCTCAACATCGTGCTGCAAATCCACTTCGCCGCCTCCAACAACGTCGCCCGAATATGAAGCGCCATCCATGGGCTCCGGCCATTAAAGAACTTCGGCATTCGCCGGACCGTGTTATGGCGACCGACTTGGTGGTTCAACAAATATCCGGCGATCGATGCCAAAGACGAAACATGGCAAGCTACCGATTCTTGGTGCAGCAACTCAGCGGATATTTTGAAGGATGCGAATTCCTTCACGTACCAAGAAACGACAATGATCAAGCAGATGCATTGGCGTGAGTCGGCTCCACTCGCCAGGCGATACCTTCTGGCGTCGCCCTTCAGTGCCTCCTCAAGCCGTCTATCAAGCCTTCACCAGAATCCAACTCCATTTTCGCGCCGGTTCCCCCAGAGATAGTCGGATCCGACTCCAAGACCCCAGCAAGCGACCTCAAGAAAGCTACGGTCGGCCGGGGATCGCCCGGTCGGCTGCCGGGACTGCGTCAGTCGGCCCGGGGACTGCGCCAGTCGGCCCAGAGATTCCCCCAATTCAGCAAGCGGCAGCAGAGTCCAACCCGCTGCCTCCCAGCCCAGCCACCCTTGTCCAAGTCGCTGTGTTGGCAGTCGAAGAGATAGCAGCACCTACGTGGGCGCAGCCCATCCTCAAGTTCCTAGTCAACAAAGAGTTGCCTGCAGATGAGACTCTGGCTCGGCAAGTACAACGCCGAGCGGCAGCTTACACCATAGTCAACAGAGAGTTAGTCAGACGCAGCGTCACTAGAGTCCACCAGCGCTGCGTAGAATCAGAGCAAGGCCAAGCGATCCTCAAAGACATCCATCAGGGCGAGTGTGGGCACCATGCGGCCTCGAGGGCGCTTGTGGCCAAAGCCTTTCGGCACGGTTTCTTTTGGCCGACTGCCCTGGAAGAAGCTAAAGAACTAGTCAAGAAGTGCAAGGGGTCCCAGGTGTTCCGCTCCAAGCCCCTTTAGCCGCGCAGATCAAGACAATCCCCATCGCCTCGCCCTTCGCAGTTTGGGGCCTGGACATGGTGGGACCTTTCAAGACGGCCCGGCGGCTCGACTCATTTGCTCGCCGCAGGTGGACAAGTTCACCAAGTGGGTAGAAGCAAAGCCCATCAAGAAATTAAACGGCCAACAGCAGTGACCTTCATTGCCGACATCACGGTGCGGTACGGCATACCGCATAGCATCATCACGCATAATGGCACCAATTTCGCCTAAAGGCGCTTTTGGCTCGTTTAGCGCGACGCAGGCATCCGGCCGGACTTAGCGTCCGCTGCCCATCCGCATGATCAAACGCCAGGTGGAACGAACCAACGGCCTCATCTTGTCCGCATCAAGCCTCGATTGGTCGAACCACTCGAGCGCCGCCAGCTGTTGGGTAGAAGAGCTGCTGCCGTCCTCTAGAGTCTGCAAGACAACACCGAACAGATCAACGGCTTCACGCCGTTCTTCCTCGTCTCACGGTGCGAAGTTGTCATCCCGACGGATATACAATTCGACTCTCCACGAGTCTCTATGTACCAAGAGGAGGTCAAGAAGCACGCCAAGACGGCGTCGACCTGCTGGAAGAGGGCCGGTTGTTGGCTTTCGGTCGGTCCAAAGCATCTACCAGCGAGTCTCGGCTGATACTACAAACCGCAAGGTCAAGCCAAGATCATTTCAAGAGGGCGATTTGTGCTCCGCTGATTCGTGAGAACAGCCGGCCAGCACAAGTTGTCGGCGCCTTGGGAAGGTCCCTTCATCATCAGCAAGGTGCTGGGGAACGACGCCTACTATTTGATCGACACTCAGAAGCCTCGAGCACGCAAGAGGGACGACTCCGGCAAGGAGACAGAACGCCCGTGGAACGCAAATCTTCTTCGAAGATTTTACAGTTGATGCAGTATGTACCACGCTACCCCCTTTTGTATCAAGTACTAAGACCATAGGCCCCCCGAGACGAGCTCGGGGACTGCCTTTTTGATTATCTGTATGATATGGATCTCGCCTCCGAAATGCTCCCTCCTTTTTTATCATACTTTATCGGCACTGGTCCGACTAGTCGCCCGGGACTCGCCGCCTTTGTGCTATGAAATGCTCCTCGAGGTCGACAAGTAATGTGTCGCTCAAAGCCGCTCTCCACGAAAGCCGCAGCTCATGAGCATCGGCCGTAAGCGGGGACGGAAAGAGTGAGTGTGCACATGAAAAAAGGCTAAGGACTTAAGAGCTACGCATAGCCCAAGCCAGCTCCTAGTTTCCCCGTACTGAGCTGACTCGTGAGCAGTCGGCTCATAGTTTTAACCTTTGTCAAAGACGGCCGACTTTCGAGAGTCGGCCTGCCGATCTCCAGCCAAACTTGCTACGGCGTTCTAAACGACTAAGTACTTGCCTCCCTAAAGTAGGTGGCGCTTGACCAGCCCGGCGATCCATGAGCGCTGCCCTGGTTAAGAAGGCAACCGAAGGAAGGCGGCAAAGGAAAAAAAAGTCTAAAGAGCCAAAGCAAGGAAAGGCGGAAATTCGATAAATATGTACATATGGCCCTTGGCCGAATACACCCCGCGGGTGGAATTGTTCGCAACTGACAAGTTTTTTTTAAAAAAAAAGAACAAAAGAGACAGGTAAAGCTGATGCACTCTAGGGGGCGGCCTCCGGAGCGGAGGGCGAGAGGCCAGCAGCGTCAGACGTCAGAGGCGATTGGTGGGCGGTCTCGGCTTGAGTCGCCAGCGACAGTCGCCGCCTTTCGAGGCTCATTGTTGGAAACCGCGATCAAGCTGAGGCCGGCCGCTGCCGTGTTACGGCTCCTCCTCCTCGCCTCCGTCCTCCGACTCGCCCTCCCTTCGGTCTGAGCCGATCACCTCCGCCGAGTCCTCCTCGTACCTAGGTGCATCGAACCACTCGGCGGAACCTCCTCGCCGTCGGCGGTCGCTCGAGCACAAAGACCGTGTCCGTGTACTCGGTGATAGCCGCCCGGCATCGACAAAAGCCTTCCCACGACTAACTCGGCTGGGCCTCGGCCGGAGCAGCGGCAGGCGGTCGAGTCCAGCCAGTACCACCCCTTGGCGAACTCGGGGCCGGCGTGCTCGGCATGGGCTGAAAGCCCTCAAGCTTGAAGCGACCGTGGCGACCTCGGCCAGTCGGCGTCCATTGGCGGTGCAAAGAGCCGGCACCTCCGGCCTGCAGGAAGAAACAACTTGGCGCCCGGCCTTGAAGACGACGCATCAAGCGGTGAGCGGGGCGGCGAGCCCGATGCTCAAGAGCTGCTCATCAAGGGTTTGAGGCGTTGGCGGCAATCACGCCGCCTCGCCCTCCGCTCCTCGATCCGCCTCGATGGCGGAGGGGCGGACTGCAGTGGCGGAAAGAAATACGCCAAAAGACGAGAAAAGAGACGATTAGGAAAACCCGAAGACGATCCGACACGAGTCAAAAAAACCAAGAAGAGAAGCCGGAGTTACCATCGGCGATGTCCTCGAGCTCGTGATAGCGGAGGTCAGCATCGCCTCACGCAGTCGGTCAGGCGGCCCGCTCCATCGCGAACTTCGGCTGGGAGGGCCTCTTCCGTGACTTAGCGTCCTCCTGCGCCTTCGAAGCGAGTCCTTCGCTCGACCATTTGCATCGCTAGAAGGTCGCGCTCTCGAACGAGCTTTTCGCACTACTCCTCCTTAGCGCGACGGGAGGTTTCGGCCTCGCCCAGCTGCTCCTGAAGGGCGGCATTGGCGCCTGAAGCTTGGAGAAAGACAAGCATAAATCAACAAGAAAGGTGCGCCGGGAGATCCATTGGCCAACTGCTCGGCCGATCGGCCCGAATCTCGGGGACTACAGCCAGCGAGCAGCATGTGCGCGCTATGAGAGAAAGAAAAGAAAGAAAGGTCGCGGGAGATCCGGCCGACTATTGCAGCGATCGGCCCGAATCTCGGGGACTACAGCCCAGCGAGTGCGCGGCGTGCCCCATGAAGAAGGAAGAATCCGCTCACCTCGACTTTCCGCCCGGATCGGCGGTCCGCTTCTCAGCTCCTCAGCGTTGCGGTTGAAGGTAGTAGCGGAGGTTGTGGTACTCCTGCAAGGCGGCAAAGCAAAGTCAGCCTTGGGCTTGCTAGAAGGAGTTCGAGCCGCCGCTCGCAGCCGACTCGAACTGGGGACTACACCCGATGGGTCTATTTGGCGCTACGAAAAAGAAAAGAAGGAAAAAGGAAAAGCAAGCATACCGGACGGAGGTCCGCGAGGCGAATCGTCTTGGTGTAAGTTGGAGGCCGCCTTCTTTGCGCCTTTCGGACTGAGCGTCGAAGCGCTGGATTCGGCCGGGCGGTGCGCCTTCCGCACCAGCGGTGGAGCACGACGACTGAGAGGCCTCGGCATCAGGTTCGCCCATATAGCGGTGCGTGCATACATTGTATCCTTATTTGTGATCCGAAAGGTTACTAGAAAGCGGCCAATCGTTGATGGTTCTGGCGCTTCGTAGGTCAAATTCCTCTTGTTTGTGCTCATCCACACACGGACACCACCCACTGTAAAGTTCATCAACTAATGCCAGGTACACATCGATGTGCGGGTTGCCGGACCTTGGATGAGCACGGCATCATAATGAACTTCCTTCATGCACAACCAAGGAGGAAGGTTGTAGATGCATGAAGTCACGGGCAGTGCTATGGTGGAGCTCTGCTGCGCCAAAAGATTCATGCCATCCGTGCTTAGAGCAAATCTTATGTTCCTTACGTCATTGCAAAATCTCTGAACCATCTGTCGATCTTTCTCCATTCGTTCCATCTGCGGTGTGTCTCAACTCCCGTCAGACTTCGTTTCTCTTTGTGCCATCGAACAACTTGGCATGCTTTTGTTCATGAGCAGCGTTTCAACGTGGTATTATAGGAGCATACCACATCACCTTGGCGGAACCCTCTTCACGGTTTCGGCCCTCAACATCGTCACGGGGTCATCGCCTCGATCTTATCATAATCGATGCATACCGGGCATTCATTCAAATTCTCGTATTCACGCGGTAGAGGATCACGATCGTGATGCATGCATGTATCTTGAACCTCTAAACCTAGAAGACAACCTTCTTTGCCGCGTCTTGGCGGGCAACTCGTTATCCTTTGAAACATATTCTTCAACATTTTCAGCAAGTTTTCAAATGCCGAGTCAGCTACACCTGCCTCGCCTTCCATTTCAGCAAATCCGATTATGCAGACTTTGGACCATCATCGCATCCGGGGTACAAGCGCCTTCTGTGATCCTCTAACATGCGATCCAAATTCTCCCTCTCCTTTTCGGTTTCAGGCGTCTCCGTGCATCAGCAATGGTCCGACCAAGATCATCAGCGGGATCATCACGTGCCTCTTCTTCACCTTCCCTTCACCTTGACATCCTCCATGAAAGTATCACCGAAATGAGCAAGATAGCTTTCATCGATGAAATCATCCTTCTTCATCTTCTTCCATTATACCCCTCTTTCTCCATGCTTGGTCCAACAATTATAGCTTGGCATGAAAAAAGCGATGCATGTGAACAACTCTTGAGGAAAGTAACCTTCATTCTTACAGATAACACATGGACGAGATAACAAAACCCCCGCATTACGCATTAGCCACTACGAAATCTTTCAAACCGTAGTGAACTCGAAGGAGAGTGGTTACCGTACATCCATTGCGATTCATCTGCATTATTATAATATAAAATATATAATTGACCATCATGCATTTATATGAACTACACATGCATATTGACACATCAAAGGTTCATCAAGTTGCTAACATGATCGAAAAGTGTGGCTCCAACACTTCATGTCATGTTTGTTTCATGCTCTTGGGGCATTTCATCAAACACCTTATGTGCATAAGAGGAACCAAAAGCAAACCTACACCCACTTGTGAAGAAATGGCTCCAAATGGCTAAGTGTTGGCTGCTGGATGGGTATATAGGAGGGCTTTAATCGCGGTTGGCGAACTGACGACTAAATGCCAGACAACTTTAATCGCGGTTGGCTGGCAACATGACTCGCCCTCCGTCACACCGACTAGCCACCGGCGCGGGGCCGAGCCTTTGGTGGCGGTTCACCTCGAACGCGACTAAAGGTCCATTAATCGCGGTTCCTACAACCGCGACTTATGGGCTGGACGGAAGCTTTGTTTTTCCACTAGTGTTGTGCATGCATTGCTAGACAACATGTCTTTCTTGAGTTTGGGAGCGACATCAAGCGATGCTAAAGAACACACGCGCAAACTGAACTGAAATAATCTCAGTTCTTGCTGGCGTCCCAAAGTCAATTATAGAATAATTGTGCTTAGTTGATATACGCTAGAATATGACAAAGGCTATTGAGCAATCTTTACATAATCTGTTAGAATTCTCGTTGATGTAGCCCATCGATTTCACTAAGTTTTGTCCTGCTGATAATTTCATGCCATATGTTCATGTTGTTTCAGAGAGATCTATGCCCTTTTTGAGCATGATCAGTAAGGGTGTTTTGAACATATGGATTTGCTCTATCCATCCATGCCTTTGTTGGTATTTATGGAGTAGTCTAGCATGTCATTTTTGTGCTCAACTTTGGTTGAAAATGTTTCCTGGCAGACTGTTTGCATGAGATTCAATTTTCACGAGGTCGGTGTAGTTGATCCGTGTATGCTATGATGTTGTTCTTGCCATGTATAGCTCCTATGCCATGTCTTCTTGATGGGTGTATGCTTAGTTTATCATGAGGTGCTCTGTAGTGAGTGCATCGAGCTCACGAACATGCCATGTTGAATCTGTTTTTGCCATGTCCTGATATTTCACTAAGTCTGAAATCTGTAATAAAACTTGCAATGTTTACATGGGTGCCATCATTTCTTAAGGTCCTTTTTGGCTTATGGTCAGTAAGGGACTATTGAAATAGGCTTTGAGTAGAATCATGTCATGCCTTGCTTTGCTATTATAAGTTCCTGTAGCATGTTGTTTGCTTGCTCTAAACATGCCTTCCTGATGTTAATTCCTGCCATGTTAGTATTTTCACTAAGTCTGTGAACCTGATATTTTGAGCACTTTCTCCATGCTTGTTTGAACATGTTATGATGTGATTTAGCCGTAGCTCAGTGTTCCTCTTTTGTTAAGCATCTCCTGTAGTTCGTTGCCATATGCTTTGTTTGCATGTTGGGGTGCTGTAGCATAGTTTCGTGTTGCGTGCTAAGTAGCATCGGGCTGTTAAACGCAGTTTTGCGTCATTCTTGTTTTGCTTGTCATTTGCAAACCGTGCATCCGATTCCGGTGATCTTTATATCGATTTCAACCGAAATCATCTCATCTTTCCAGCGCATACTTGGTTTGCTGTTGATGCCCGTTCATCATTTTCCTTCCGGAGCATACATATGCATAGCATGTCACATCTCGCATCGCATGTCATGTTTCAGATCATATTGCTTGCGATTGTTCCTTGTTTGATTGTGGTTCCGTTGCTTGTGTTCTTGCTTTGGGTAGAGCCGGGAGACGAGTACGTGAACGAGGAGCCTGTTGAGAACGCCTACGAGGATCAAGCCTTCGACAACTCTGAGAACCTTACAGGCAAGATGACCATACCTTCGATATCACTTCTATCTTTGCTTGCTAGATGCTCGCTCTTTTGCTATGCCTATGCTGCGATACCTACCACTTGCTATATCTTGCCACCCATATTGCCATGTCAACCTCTAACCATCCATGTCCTAGCAAACCGTTGATTGGCTATGTTACCGCTTTGCTCAGCCCCTCTTATAGCGTTGTTAGTTGCAGGTGAAGATGAAGTTTGTTCCTTGTTGGAACATGGTTATTTTGGGATATCACAATATCTATTGTTTTAATTAATGCATCTATATACTTGGTAAAGGGTGGAAGGCTCGGCCTTATGCCCGTGTTTTGTTCCACTCTTGCCACCCTAGTTTCCGCCAAACCGGTGTTATGTTCCTTGATTTTATGCTCCTTACACGGTCGGGTGATTTATGGGACCCCTGACAGTTCGCTTTGAATAAAACTCCTCCAAGAAGGCCCAACCTTGGTTTTACCATTTGCCACCTACACCCTTTTTCCCTTGGGTTTTCGCGAGCCCGAGGGTCATCTTTTATTTTAGCCCCCGGCCGGTGCTTCTTCGAGTGTTGGTCCGAATCGAAATACTCAAGGGCCACCACGGGAAACTCGAGGCCTGGTTTTACTCGTAGCTAGTCTCATCCGGATGTGCCCCGAGAACGAGATATGTGCAGCTCCTATCGGGATTTGTCGGCACAGCGGGAGGTCTTGCTGGTTTAGTTTTACCATTGTCGAAATGTCTTGATGTACCGGATACCGAGTCCGATCGGTGTGTCTTGGGTGAAGGTTTATTCTTCGATGACCGTGAGAGCTTGTGATGGGTTGTTGGGACACCCCGCAGGTATTATCTTCGAAAGCCGTGCCCGCGGTTATGAGGCGATGGGAATTTGTTAATGTCGGTTGTAGAAAACCCAAGTTGATTTTAATTAAAATACATCAACTGTATGTAACGTGATGGTCTCTTCGGCGGAGTCCGGAAGTGAACACGGTGTTGGAGTTATGTTTGACGAAGTAGACAGATCACTTCTTGATCGCTAATAGTTTCAACGACCACGCCTTGCTTCTCTTCTCGCTCTCTTTTGCGATGTAGCCACCATATATATGTTAGTCGCTGCAGCAGCTCCTCTTTTTGACACCAGCCTTCCCTTGCTTAAATAGTTTTGATCTCGGTGTGAGATTGCCGAGTCCCCGTGGCTCATGATTCTATCAAAACAGATGCACGGTACCGGTGATGCCAAATACAGATGGCGCCCATCGAGCTGAAGTGGGAATATGATGAGGCACTTGGTCGATACTATGTTTCCTTTCCGCACGATTAGTAGTGGAGCCCAGCTGGAGCGATCGAGGATTTGTGTCGATTTGGGGTTCTTCTTTTATTTTGGTTCCGTAGTCGGACCTTGATTGTATCCGGATGATGTAATGCTTTAATTATGTAATTGTGTGAAGTGGCATCGAAGCCAACTATGTACCTTTTCCTTATGTATTACATGGATTGTGCGAAGATTACCTCACTTGCGACATTGCTTTCAATGCGGCTATGTTCTAAGCCGTGCTTCACACGCGGGAGATATAGCCGCATCGAGGGCGCTACACCGCCTGCGGAATTGGCGGCGGCACGACGACAGCCGGAGGAACGAGCATCGCCGCTTCGGGCGATTTAACGGCCTCCTCGGCGTCCGCTGCGCACCGCGCCACGGCCCTCGCCAAGATGCCGCGGCGTTGGCGGGCGCCTTCTGCCCGCGCCTTCTCCAGCGGCCTTCTCCTCCTCGCGCTTCTCCCGCTGCTTCCGTGCCGTCGCCTCGGAGGTCGGCAGCAGGTCAACCCGCCACAGATATGGACGCCGCCCCGACCGCATGACGGAGGGCACGGCGGCTCTCTCAAGGGAAAGGGGGGCGCTGGAGAAGAGAGGGGAGGGAAGGTCAGAAAGATTCAAGCAAAGTCAGAAAAGAAACAAAGGGTAAGAGACTTACGAAGAAACAAGCGGCGGCCTTTTCACTTCCTTCGGAAGCGGTTGGTTCGCGGCGCCTCCTCCCGCTTGGTCGCGCGGCGGTTCCCCTGGCTTTCGACCTGCCACGGGCGCGACTCGCCCGCGTGATGCCTTTTACGCCGCCTGGTTGGAGGGCGGCTCTCGGCTGACGGCGGGACGACTTCGCGCCGATGTCGCTATCGGCCAGTCGGCGGCGGTCGCCGACGGTCCGAGGTCGCCGTCTTCTTCCCCCGCCGCCTTCGGCGTCGGACTCAGCGCCGCTGCCCCCAAGTCGGGTCGTTGATGTCGCCGACCTCCGTCGAGGGACGTACTCACGCGGCTCTCTCGAGGCGCCGGCAGCGGGCGCCGTGAGAGGATTATGCTCAAAGATACCAACAAGATCAGAGTTTGAAGTCGGATACAAGTGAGATCAAGTACTGACGGAAACAACTTACCATCGGCGGGTTTTCGCGCGAGCACGGCTCCTTGCCGAATCGCCACTCGCCGGTGAACTTGCGCATGGCGATGAGGTTCACTATGTTCGCCACTTCTCCACGCGGCATGTCCCTGGTGCATGTACCGGCTTGATCGTGTCGGCCGCTCATCCGGCATGATGAGGTGGGGCCGGCCTTGAGCGAAGTACCGCGCGCCACGGCGGCCAGAGATCGGAGGCGACGAGCCCTCCGATCGCGGCATGACTCGGAGGCGCGCTTAACGGCGCCGACCAAGGGCGAAGCGACTTCGACCGATGGGACCAGCTAGGCGGCCGGCCAGTCAGCGGCTCGGGATCGAAGGGCGGCAAGTTGACCCTGTCGCCGTCAGTGGAGACGTTCTTCACGTAGAAGTACGTCTTCTGCCACATCTTCACCGACTTCACCAGCGGGATGGGCGGAAAGGGTTGTCGGCCGTCGTGCGCCGCGACGCGATGTAGGTGCCGCACTGCGCCGGCGTGCCGGCAACCTGAGTGCCGAGCTTCGAAGAGAAGAACTCCCCCCACAGCTCGAGGGTGGGGAGAACGCCGATGTAGCCCTCGCATGGTGGTGGCGGCGGAGAGAAGCACCACCGCGTTAGGGGTGAGGTGGTGCGGCTGCAAGTTGTACAGCTCGAGGAACGAGCGGAGGAACCCGCTCGCCGGGAGCCCCATCCCTCGCATAAGATGCAAGCGGAAGATGACCCGCCGCCCGCCCGCGCTGGCCGGATCTCTCTCCCGGGCGCTGGGCGGGTTTGCACCAAATCCAGCCGAGGCGGCGGGTTCGGCGAAGGAACTCGATGTCCTCCGTGATCCACGCCCGAAAGCCATCCCATTCGCCAGAGCGAGACGGGGGCGCGGCGGAGGAAGAGCTCATCGTCGGCAAGGAAGAAAGCGACGGAGCGGGCGGCGAAGAAGAAAGGCAAGAGGCGGGGGAGGAGGCGCGGGCTATGCGCCGCTCCCTCTCGCTTATTTATAGCCCAGCGGGCTGAGGAGCCGAGGGGCGACGGGGATTAATCGCGCCACGACCCCACGACGCCCCACGATTAACCCCCACGGTTATCGCCGCAGAACCACGTGGCGATGCCAACCGCCCGCCGCAGCGGATCCGCCGGAGCCGAGGCGCGGTAATGGCGGGCCCACCGGGCGGCCCGCCCCGTCCACACACGGCAGGCAGTAGCTATCGCCCATGTGGCGCCACGCGATAGGACCGTCTCATAGATGGCAGGGAAGCGTAGCCGATACGCCGCCGGTTTCCCGCCACGACTTGCGAGCGGCGGCCCCTCACGGGGCCAGGCCGGCCCAATGAGGCGCTCAAGACGCGGCAGCCGAAGTCTCGAGTCGGCACCGCGAATCGAATCGCCGAAGCCCCACGAGGCGGCTCCCGCCGGCTTCGCCTGCTTCGGGGACTACTGTCGGAGTAATGGGCCATGGGTAGGCTGACCCAGGACCCAAGATCTTTCAAGACATCGGGGCAGGCCGCACCCCTCAGCCGAGTCCCTGCAAGGCGACCTTTGGGAAGGCCGAGTCCCAGCTGGCGACCTTCGAGAAGGCCGAGTCCCAGCAGGCGACCTTCGAGAAGGCCGGGTCCCAGCTGGCGACCTTCGAGAAGGCCGAGTCCCAGCAGGCGACCTTCGAGAAGGCCGAGTCCCAGCTGGCGACCTTCGAGGAAGCAGAGCCCTCAGATGGCGACTCTGGAACAAGCAGACTCCGGGCTTGCGACCTCTCACGGGGCCGACTATGAGAGTCGGCCCGCGACTTATCACGAAGACCGATGCAGCAGACAGCCCTGGTCGTGGCTGTCCCCTCGACCCACGGGAAGAAGGCATGGCTATAGTGAGTCAGCGCCACCAGAGATCTCCGGTGAGGCTGGCTGCTGCCATGCCTCCTTGACCTCAACCCACAGCACAAGGCACTATGCCCACGACGGCGGCGCGCAGACGCCCAGAGGTCGCGTGGCCCCTGTCGATGAGATAGAAGAAGACGGCCAGAGAGCTCGAAGACGGCCCTACGGAGTCGGCCTCCCCGGAGTCGGCCGCCTCCCAGCCCGGGCCCGACAAGCCATAAACCAGATTGGACGGGGAGTGGCGACAGTGATCGCTCGGCGGACGGCGGCACTATTTCCACGACCCCATGACCGAGCCTCCACATCGAGCGCCAGATAGTGTCTGCTGTCAAGGGACTCCGCCATCGGCGGGGCCCGTGCAGGGCAGGAGGACGGCTGCAAGAGAGACTGACGACTGGGGGCCACGCCCAGTCAGATTACCATTGTACCCCCGGGGGGTAGGCCTATATAAACCCCCCGGGGCACCCATGCAAAGGGTTCGGCCCTAGTAGGTTTTAGACACATAGCGCGAGGGGAAAGAGCTAGCCTTGCTCCTCCCTGGCCCCCAAACAGCTCGAGGAGCACCATTGTACTATCACCCCATAGTGATCATGCGGAGACCCCGCAGAGCAGCAGTAGGGGTGTTATCTCCTCGGAGAGCCCCGGTTGGGTAAGATCCGCCGCGGCATGTCTTCGCCTCATCCTGCTTTCTGAGCACCGCGACGTTCTACTCGCCCCCACCATGATAAGCCACCCGTTGGCATATGTCGCACCCAACCCCCGACATAGCTAGTAAGCAAATGAAGGAAACCATTAAGTACAGAAGATTGTCATGAACATATACAGAGAGAAGTGATCGACCTCTCCTTCTCCGAGAGATTGGTCGAAACAACAAGTTTTCGTATATCTATCCGACGCTACTGGCTACATATATACAATATAAGATCTCTTACAATCCCCTAACATCTCAAACTCAAGTTCCACATGGTATTCGCCAAATAATTAGGAGTAATTCATTTTCCATCCGAACAAAACAACAAAATCTTGCAACGAAGTCCCTACCAATTTACGGCCAACCCCCTGAACTCATTGTTTCCTTACAAACAAGGCCAAATTTTTGACAAGTCGTGCGAATTTTCACCAAAAAGTTCGGCAGCATAACGCGTTGGGAACGTCAAAATGCAAGGTACAAATCGCTCCATGACGGCCCCTCCTATTTCATGTCTTCTTTGAGAGACTTCTTGCCACGACATCATTTTTCGGGATTTGGTTTAATTTGTCAAGTTGGGTGTTCAGTTTTCACAAGTAGCCAAATGTTTCACGTACGCTCAGATTTTAATGCCCCTGCTGATTCATCATTTTAGTTTTTACTAGTTGAATGCCCGTGCGTTGCCACGGACCAAAACAATTTACAAAGACAACAATCTATCGACTTGTTATTCTATGACAAGTGAGAATGCTCATGCAATTTAAGATCGCATCCCAATCAATGTTGACATCATCTTACTTCATTCTTGCAACAACACACATTCCTTTGGTTTTCTTCATCCATTCCAAGTGTTGCCTTCTTAATCCCAACCCTGGACAAGATAAGGCATTGGTTCCTCATACGTCTCAAATTGTCAGTGGCTCCCTATCAATCTGTCTCTAGTTCCACGCACTGTGTGTCATCTCCTCATAAGCCCCGCCACATCTCCACCATGGCTCTTTCATTTTCATGTGACATCATGCCTCGAAATCAAAAGGATACACATCACTACTAGGAAAAGGCATGCTAGTGGCGCACCAGTTTTGCCTTCTAATGGCGCATGGCTGGTGCGCCACTGGCATCACGCCATTAAATTTTTTCTAATGGCGCACCACCGTGGCGCCATTAGAATTGTATTCTAATGGCGCATTCCGGCGGTGCGCCATTAGTATCGCTTTCACAGGCGCCACAAGTATCTGCTATACTTACAACAAGCATACTTGTAGCGCCATTAGTAACAACTTTTTAATTCTTTTCTTCTTAATCTCATGTCACTATTTCACATATGAGATATTCAACACATATATATGTACAACAAGCATCCATATAGCAATCATATATGTACAACAAGCATACATATAGCAATCATATCCAACACACAAGTTTCATCATATATACATACGCACATAGCCAACACATAGTTCCGCGTTACAAAAGTTTCACATTGTTCATCCAACACCGTTATCCATCAATTCACAAAAGTTTCACATTCATACAAAATAAAAAAGAAATGGAAAAGAAGCACCCCATCCACGCAAGCTTCCGTCAATTAAATCAAATCTGCAAAATGATAAACAAGAAGTTAGAAGAAGAAAAGAAGAAGACTATAAGAAGAATAAGAAGAGTTTTGGAAAAGAAGAAGATTAAGAAAAGACTATAAGCTTATTATGTAAACTTGATCATTTTGTGCTAACATAAGTTATTTTGGAGCTAACCTATAGGAAACTAAGCATATAAGGTCTAAGCTAGTATATTAGAGCCAACTTAGGTAAAATGAAGCTAACCTATGTCATTTTGGAAAAGAAGAAGATTAAGAAAAGACTATAAGCTTATTATGTAAACTTGATCATTTGTGCTAACATAAGTTATTTTGGAGCTAACCTATAGGAAACTAAGCATATAAGCTCTAAGTTAGTATATTAGAGCCAACTTAGGTAAAATGAAGCTAACCTATGTCATTTTGGAAAAGAAGAAGATTAAGAAAAAGACTATAAGCTTATTATGTAAACTTGATCATTTTGTGCTAACATAAGTTATTTTGGAGCTAACTCAGAGGAAACTAAGCATATAAGCTCTAAGTTAGTATATTAGAGCCAACTTAGGTAAAATGAAGCTAACCTATAGGAAACTAAGCATATTAGAGATAACATAGGTAACTAAGTATATATATATATCATTTGGATAGCTAACCTATAGGAGATCCGACATACCCGACAAAGTAGGCAGTTCTTCTCCTTCTTCTCCTTCATCTCCTCGATGCACCTAGAGCGGCGAGGCTGTGGAGGCAAGTGGAGGTAGTGGGATGTAGTCTTCACCACAATTGGCGTGGTCATGTTGCCCGGCTGTGGGATCGCGGCGCCACCACGGTGCGTGGTCATTCTCAGCACCACCACCATCGCGAGGCCACCTTGAGCACGACCATCGCTAGGTCATCCTCAGCCACCTCCATCTCTTGCCCATGGTCAGCCACCACCATCTCTTGCCCTTGGTCACCACCACCACCGCTTAGGTCATCCTCACCGATGGCCATCCTCACTCTGCTCCTCTTCTCCCAGACTCCAGTCCGGATCATCCTTCTTGTTGTCTATCTTTGGTGCGAATCGCTGCTCGTCGCACAGCCAGAATCGCTGCAGCTTCGCTACAGCCATAGTCGCCGCTGCTTTGGTCTGTAGTCGATGTCCGCCGCTGCTCCTACCTGTCCAAAATGCAACAATGACCGTTAACAATCGATGTGAGACAAAGCCAAATGTAGAGGAATAAGAAGAGGCGAACGCATCGGCATCATCATCGGCAACAGACGCATGCGACACATAGTCTTGTTGTACACCTTCGCGATGAGCATGTTGGCGTCTGTCGTGCACTCGAAGACAAGGAAGTACCCCACCGCAGGTCGTGAGGCACGGTAGAAGTTCTCCCACCCACGAGACAAGTACATGTGGCCCTTCTTGATCGCCAATTGCACATCCCATCGCTGTGAAACCCGCTGCCGCCTGTCGCAGCTTCACATTATTTGGCGGATCTTCACCCATCAGCATGTTCATAAACCTGTCGGGCAGCCTCTGCAGTTTGGGAAAATGAGTGATGTAGCAAACAACGTGATATCATAATGAGATGGGTGAAGGGAGATCTCTCATTTTATATACCAGCGTCATGGATCCAATCAAGCCTCAAGTATGATAGTGAAGAACTGGAATCATCCAACTCGCATCATGGTGTCGCAGATCGGCGGTGGCTGCTTCCGCCATCTCCGATAAGCAGCAGAAGAGACCAATTAGTACCCTTACAACAGATCATAAAACATGCATTAGTCGCAGTACCCCATATGTCCTATTTTTAACAAAGTCATGCTAAAATTCACGGAAAATTTCAGCATGACCTTTGCTGAAAATAGGACATATGGAGTGTCCGAATTTGCGAACGGAAGTTAATCGACATTCCGCAAACTCAAGGGCCTCTCGGTGTACAAGGCAAAAAAGGCCTCCATCATAGCATGGAAAATACATTGGCATGTTTTTGCTTATAAAAAGCTAACAAGTGTAATTCAAAACAATATACCACCAAGTGAACCACCACAACATCTAAAAGCTAACAATTGTTTTTGCTTATAAAAAGACCAATGGCACATAATGCATCCGTAGCACAATTCCTAGTGATTTCGCTTGAGGCAACTGCTTTCAACGGGGTGCACAATCTTCAACATGAGTCATCATTGAACTGTATTATGCAAATTCCTTGTAATAGTGAATATAGTTCCAAAATATAGTTCCAAAAATAAGCAGAATTCCTTGAAATGGTAATGATAAATATAGTTCCAAAATATGCAACACATAAGCAGAATTGTATTATGTTTGAGCTTAAGCTCGAGTACTACAAAGAATCGAATAGCTCACCGAAAGGAAACAGAGCTCTACTTCAACCACCTAAAGCAAAATTCACAAGATATTTTTCAAGAGAGATGAACTACCACTAAGTAATTGCATCCCCACAAAGTCAAGCAACCAATCAAGACAAGTATCATGTGAACTTGTTCCATAGTTCACCCGCCACCTACCAACAACCAATCACCACCAAACAATCCAATAGCCCTCTAAACAAAAAAGAATATGCTTCAAATGTTAAATGGCTGCCTAGATATCTAAACACTCACACACCTGCCGCAAATTAATGATTGGACAGGCATTAAGGACAAAAACTTAGCAGTATAAGTCCAAACATGACAATCAAGTACACTTCAAATAAACTAGAGCTAAGCTAGGTAGCTTGTGGGGCTAAGGTATTGAATGTTGAAATTTATGTGTCCGGCACCAAACTATTTCAGTTGTGTGCAAAAAATTAATAAAAATCACGAAAGCTCACGACATGATGGACTCACTAGCTAACCAACCAAAAAGCAATGAGAAGAAACTGGGGCCAACTAAAGCTCAACAAATTGACAACTCCACAAACAAAAAGAGCTTTCCAAGATCTCACAATCACCTAAGACCCAACCCATCCAGATTGCACGCCCTAAAGCGCAATGACTAAAAGAACTTGATTACAACACATTAACAAGGCAAGTGATCGAGAAAGAAGCAGCAGCTAAGGGAAACCAGGGAGCCAACTGTTCCTCCAACAACCAGCTAAGACCCAACCTTTCCAACAATAACAGCTAAACTCTAACTAACAGCACCGAACCCAGGAGAAAGCCAAACTTTACGGTTTGGCATTCAGGTTTGGTAGCGTGGAGTGTAGCAGCAGCAGCAGCTGAAAGCGCATTTTGCCATGCAAGCCAAAATCTTATACTTGTAGATCACTGCACATAAAACTAACAGTACGAGCTGTCGCCGACGGAGTCCGTCGCCTCCTCCTCCTCCTCCCGGCCCGCCTGGCCCATCCCTGTGTCCTCCAAAGAAGCGGCGCTCCTCTTCAGGCGGCACAGGAACCCAATGACGGCCGGAGACGGCGCGAGAGGGATCCGATCGAAACCCCGCCGCGGTGGTGGGGAGAGGGGTTGGGGACGATGGGGTTGAGTACTGGTCGCCGCCGCGCTGGGCGCCGAGGCGCGGGCGAGGCGTGGGGCAGCGCTGGGCGGCGGGCAGGCGCTGGGCGGCGAGGCGGCGGGCAGCAAGGCTGGGCGGCGAGGCGGCGGGCAGCGGCGCTGGGCGGCGCTGGGCGGCGCCGAGGCGGCGGGCAGCGAGGCGGCGGGCAGCGGCGTCGGGAAGGGGATCGAGGCGGCGGGCAGCAAGGCTCGGATCGAGGGCGAGGGCGAGGAGAGAGAGGGATCGAGGCGAGGGAGAGAGGTGGGCCGCCGGGAGGGCTATGGATGGATGGAGGCACAATACTAATGGCGCACCAACCACCGGTGCGCCATAAGTACATCCACACTAATGGCGCACCACACCACGGTGCGCCATTAGATATTTCGCCGAGCCAACAGGTTATATTCCACCGAACGATCCACATCAAGTCCTCTACTAGCTCGACCGGGTCAGCAGCCGCTCACACCAGAGGTCCCGGGTTCGACTCCTGTGATCCCCAATATTTTTTATGCATTTTAAATGGTGTTTTTTATATTTATTTGTGTTTAAATATGTTCAAACTTGTTTAAATCATAACAGTAATATTTTTTATGCATTTTAAATACTGTTTTTTATATTTATTTGTGTTTATCAAACTTGTTTAAATTATAACAGTGTAATATTTTTATAAAAATAGTAAAAAAATAAAAACATGTTCAAAATGTGCGGGTTGCGCGCGGGGGGCCGGGCCGGTGCTCCGGCGGTGGAGCGGGGGCGGGTTGCGATGGGTAGAGCTAGCGGGGGCGGGTGCGGGTGCGATCGAGATGGAGGGGGATCGAGATCGAGATGGGGGGATTGAGATCGAGATGGAGGGGATACTGATAATATGCATTTTAAATATGTTCAAACTTGTGTTTAAATATGTTCAAACTTGTTTAAATCATAACAAGAATATTTTTATGCATTTTAAATGCTGTTTTTATATTTATTTGTGTTTATCAAACTTGTTTAAATTATAACAGTGTAATATTTTTATAAAATAGTAAAAAAATAAAAATATGTTCAAAATGTGCGGAAAGTGCTGCTGGGGGCGGGCGGTGCTCGGCGATGGGAGCGGGAGGGTTGCGATGGGTAGAGCTAGCGGGGAGGGTGCAAAGCGATCGAGATGGAGGGGATCGAGATCGAGATGGAGGGGATCGAGATCGAGATGGAGGATCGAGATCGAGATGGAGGGGATCTGATAATGGCGCACATCCCAGCCCGCGCGCCATTACAAGTTATATATAGTAATGGCGCATTGGTTGTTTCATGCGCCATTAGTTTGTATGGGAAAATGAAAAAAAAAAGAAATTCATACTAATGGCGCACTCTGTCGGCCGTGCGCCATTAGAGTCTTCCACTCTAATGGCGTATGAGAAAGACGTGCGCCATTAGTATATAGTAGTGGCGCACTGCACACACGGTGCGCCATTAGAGTCAATCCTATCTATAGGCCTTTTCCTAGTAGTGCATGACCGAGCATTAAGCCTGTCATATACTCGTATTGATACGATTAGTGAAGTAGGAGTCTGAAGAATAGCAACATAAAACATTGGTAACAAAAGGGTGACCAGGGTTGCAATCATTTTATATGATGATCCCGCACTAAGCAGCTCGCACTACTAGGGAAAACCTTATACACAGAAATTTAGCAACAGCGCGGGTCAAAAAAGAGTGCTGGTGCTAAATAGCAGTAGCGATTGGAGGAAAACCGCGCTACAGATACAACTTTAGCAGTAGTGCGTGTAGTGGCAAAAGCGCTACTACTAATATTCCCATTGCTAGAATGATAGGCTACGCATAGCAGTAGCGGGCTTGGAGGAAACGCGCTACCGCTATGTCATAAGTAGCAACGCATTTCCTAAGAAGAGCGCTACTACTAACGGAAATAAAATAAGATGAAAAACAAATAGAAAAGTAAATGAAAATGAAAGAAATAGAAAAAGGAGAAAGGAAAAAATTAAATGTAAAGCAAAATAAATGAAAAAGCGAAAAAACGGAGGAAGGAATAGCAGCAGCGTGTGTTTGTAAGAGGCGCTATAGCTAACATAGCTGCAGCGCGTGTCCTAGACCCCCGCTATAGAAACAGAAAAGGAAATTAAAAAATGGAAGAAAAATACATAGCTATAGCAGCAGCGCGTTTTGCAAAAACCGCTATAGCTATCTTATCTATAGCGCGTTTTACCAAACGAGCTACCGCTAAGTTTGACTTAATGAAAAAAACCGTTTCCCCCGGCCACCACTTCTCCCCCAAATCTCTCAACCCACCCCGCGCGCCTCCGTCTCCCCGATTCGTCGTCGCCCCACTTCGCCGCCGTCTCCACCCAACGTCGACGCCACAGAGCTGGCTTGCCGACGCCACCGAGCCGCTTCTAACGCCACGGAGCCGCGCGGCCTCGTCAACGCCACCTGAGCCGCCGTCGACACCACCGGATCCTTCCTCGCCACAACTGCCTCCCTCGCCATCACCGGAGACGCCCCTGCCTCCCTCGCTGTCACCGGAGACGCCCCCTGTCTCCCTCGCCACCACTGCCTCCGTCGCCACCACCGGAGCCATCCTCTATAAGCCCCCACCCCTCCTCTCTCTCTAATGCATAGGTTAGCTAGTTTAATTAGGTTAATTATCTAGATTAGGGCAAAAATTTAGTTAGGGCTTTCACAAAGAAGTAGTTAGGTTAACTAGTTTAATTAGGTTAATTATCTAGGTTAGTGCAAAAATTTAGTTAGGGCTTTGACAGAGAACTACTCAGGTTAACTAGTTTAATTAGGTTAATTATCTAGGTTAATTAGTGCAAAAATTTATTTTGGGCTTTGACAGAGAACTAGCTGCGTTAACTAGGTTAATTAGTGCAAAAATTGAAGTGGCCGTGTTATATCTTTTCATTGAAGTTGTTCGATTGTGCCCAAGTGGCTTTGTTGTTTCTGGGAATGATGTTGAGTGACCTATAGTTTTGCGGAATGTTGATTCATTTCGTTCAAGCAAATTTCAGGTTCTCAATTTGTCCACTTTTTAGCAAAGGTCATGCCGAAATTTTCCGTGAATTTCGGCATGACTTGTGCTACAAACTAGGACATATCGAAAGTGCCCGGATTTGCCGCACTGTGAAGGAGTCAACATTCCTGCAAAACAATAGTCCTTTTTATGTTATTATTCATTTTATTAGTTCTAGAATTAATTGACTAGATTTAATCATAGGAAACATGGCTAGCAACGATGAAGGACAGGGTTCTAGTGATTATGACGACGCTCACCGGGCGGCATTTAATTTTTAGCCTTACCGACGATCAACCGATGTTGTTGCTGGGCCCACCGGTGGCATCGGGGACTGAGACCGACACGCAGACCGGTGCTGAGACTGAGACCGGCGCTGAGATTCAGACCAGCATTGAGACCGGCGCTAAGACCGGTGCTGCCTCGGGGAGCGGAGCCGGTGTAGAACCGAAAGCAAAGAGGCAACGGGTTCCTAACAAACTCAGGACTACTAGACTGGTGGTAACGGAGGTGGACGACGGCAATTTTGAGCCAAAGAAGCCCGAGGAAGCACGCGCGTGCTACGACAATCAAATAGGCTGCATCGTACGGACAACCGCCACCATCAACGATGAGAAACTAAAGAAGATAGAAAATATGAGGAGCTCCCTCCTAAAGAAGTTTCACCAGATATTCTTGTTCCCGGGCCGGAATGAGAAGGATTATGAAGATCCAGACAAGGACCCGGCAATGAAGAAGATAAACAAACACGCCATGACCAAGTTTAGCGACGGGTTGGCCGCCTGGAAAAATCGAGTGAAAGCAAAGATCAACGACGGGGAACCCTACTCCGAGATTGTAAAGGATAATCCGACAATCACGGAAGAGCAGTTTCAAATATTCAAGGAGGCTTGTGAGGCCGAAGCTGCCAAAAAAGTCTAAGTACATGAAGGGGCTTCAAAGAGGAACATTGGGAGCCACCACTCGGAAGCCGTGGTTACGGCGGAAAGAGGTCCAAATGGGCCAAGGAGGACGCAAAGCCGCGAAGTCCGGGCATCCTGACCCCTTGGCGGATTTCACCGCCCCGCAGGAGCATGACGCCCGAGGGCCCGACACCGCTGGCACCCAAAGTGAAGAAGGTTTACGAGACAACACCGGTCATTACGGAGTTCATGAGACTGCTGGTAATTTTAGTTTCGATCAATTCGACCGCACACGTTAGTCATATTTGTAAACGATCCTTGTGCCTTTTGCAGAGAGACACACGGATTGTGGCTTAAAGCTTCGCCGTCGAGGCATTGGCGAGGCCTGTGGGACACTCCATTCAACCGGCGTTGAACATATTGAAACAACAACCGGTTGATACTCGACCGTCGTATGGACGCGTGCACGGTGTCGGAGACGGTGGCACGTGGAAGAAGTACTACCGTGAGACCACGGAGGAGAGAAAGGAAAGATAGAGGTTAACTGAAGAAAACATCGACAAGAAGGTTGAGATTGCGGTTGAGAAGAAATCATCTCAGACAGTCGCAACAGCGGTAGCTGCCGCAAAACAGGCGATTGCAGATATATCTACTTCCTTGGTGACGGGCGTTTTCACTTGGACAAGGCAAAATCCAGAAAAAAATGCAGAGGACTTTCCCCTTGCTGACTTCTTGGGAGCACCTGCTCCCGCACGGCTCGTACTGCTCCCAGACCGCTCCCGCACTGCTCCCCTTGACCTGCTCCCGACCGGACGTGCTCGGTGGTGCCTCCTCTTTGGCTGAGATCGACGCCCTCACGGTATCTGTCACACCGGCCCCCTTCAATATAAATGTATAATCTCCCGTTTTTGTTGCCTTTCGGATGTCTCACGTCGTAGACTTTTCTTTGCAGACCGACAAAACCCCGTGCACCATATTGTACACCATCGACGAACAGAAGGTGGACGTGGGGAAGGCGATGATAATGGAGCCGAAGGAACCATTGTTCCACACCGCCGATCCCCTAACGTCTTCAAGGTTTCGTGGCGGTGTCAAACCGGGCCATGAGAATTTGCCTCCTCTAATACTAGTGGGGATGACGACGAGACCCGCGGCGGCTTGGTGATTGTTGCAATGGGTGGGTCCTGTTGTGGACAAAGAGTCTGCTTCGTCTGGAGACGACCGGGAGCACACCCACGAGCATGCAGCCTCAGCAAGGTATGAACATCAACACCCCACCTACCCAATTAACGTCGGGTGTCGGGTTGGGTGATAGCGGACGGGGTAAGGAGGTGGCTCCATTAGTCGCTGATGACGTTGCCATGGATGAGGATGAGGATGACGATGGCGCTGAACAGTATGTCTATACTGGCGCCTCATCGATGTTTGAGCGCCATGAGTCGGTGCCTGAATTACCGCCTCAACGATATTGACGACCTTCCGGTAGTAAAGAAGTCTAGGAAGAGAGCGAGGAAAGGCAAAAAGCTGATTCTATGATCCAGCTGCCTCAGCAGCCTCGGCTTCAGGACCGTGTAGATATCCCCAACGCGGATAAATGGCATATCCCCGGTCAACCAATCCTACCTGAAACAGTGCTACGGGCCAGATTCGACGATCTAAGGAGACTTCATGATGATGTGCTGCGGGTAGAAAAAGGCCTCATCGCCTCAAGATCCAGGATACCCACTCTACTTGGTTAACGTTCCACGACAAATGTCGTATGTCGACAGCTTCCCCGCGGATAAGTTCTTCCTCTGATTCGATTACATATTCGACATGTTTCATGTGAAGAAGCTGGATTTTATGTTTGTCCGCCTTTATGCCTTGCACATGAACTACATCATTGGGGTTGAGTAGATACGTCATATCTGTGTCGCTGACCCATACTACATGCACGAGGGCTTCTTGGGAGTCTGTGCAGAGCAGCGTGAATACGCGAGGGATTACATCGTCAGTTTCATGCTCGCCAATAAGGACAAGGAGGCGATTCTCGTGCCTTATCATCCCGTGTAAGTCATCCGCGCTGCTACCCTTCCTTCGATTTCAATAATTCATTTGCACGGTGGAGGCTAATTAATTTGAGGTGTACTTATTTTGCGCAGCGGCGGGCGCGCCGTCCTCATCATCCTCTACCCCGATTCTCCCACGCCTTTACTTGGACTCGTCAAGAACATTCACAAAAGGATTACACCCACATCAAAGATGTTCTCGGCGGTGCTATGTTTTACTGCCAAGCAAGGGGTGGAGAGGTTAGGGACAAGAAGAGAAGGGCGGCAGGCCGCCTTCACCATAAGACCGACTTCTGCTGCATCCAGCAACCAAACGATTCTCTTAATGATGGATTCTATGTCCTACACCACATGCTGGAGTATAGACGGGATCACCAGAACCTTCACATGTCACCTAGATCTGGTGATGCCCATATTCTGCAAAGGGCAAAGGAAATAGGAGATATAGAGGATCATCGACTTCGAGCTGAGTTCTATAACATCCAACGCGAACTTGCCCAAATCATCATGAATGAGGTCGTCGGAAAAACTGGGATGTTCTACGCAGAAGGACAAATGTCGCGGGAAGACGTCCGAACATGGATAGCCTCTCAGCGTCTCGAAATGAAGCCTTTCACTAAGCTCGAGGACTATCTCCCTAACATGGATGGATGGCACGACATGATGGAGTGATTGTCGATATATGACAATGTGTCCGTTTAGTCCATACTTTCTTTTATGACAAAACTTTGAGTTATGCACGGTGAAACTTTATTTGTGATGTAATTACACCGTCCTCCTCCTCGACTAGCGAAAATCACTCTAGTTAGGGCATTTTGGGTACGATGAACTTTGTTATTTATGCTTATGATATGTTGTTTCTATTTTTGCCAAGTCTGTCTCTTTCTGTTGCTCAACTATATATGTTGCATATCATCGACTCATGTGACGATGCAGGTGCATAGATCATAGATGGCGAAGAAGTGCTACGCCAGGAGTATATATACGACAAGTGGCCGGAGTGTCAGGCCCAGGTGTACCGGTTTTCGGTTTCCGAGCGACACGCGGTAGTTAGTTTAGGTTCACGCTAATGCGAGAGAGGGATACGAACTCATGTACTCAAAGTGATAGCTATTCTCGCGTATATCATTGTTTAGATGGATGGCGATGTATTTGCAAGTAATCGAGAATTTTATCGCTATTTTTGAGATTGATGACGAGAGACCACTTTGTGTTGGATGATGATTATGATGATGACATGATTTGATGAGACTAATTGTATGTATATGCTACGATTACATTTGTATGTGGATGATATGCTAAAGATTATTGTATAAAGCCTATTCAAATACAAAACAAATAAAAAACAAATATGCAGGAAAAAAACTAATAAAACTAGTAATAGCGAGGGGACAATTTAGCAAGAGCGCGCCTTACCGAAGAGCGCTTCCCGCAAACAGCGCTGCAGATAATATCGAGCGCCCTTTTCTAAAGAGCGCTGCAGCTATTCATGTGTAGCAAGGCGTGGGCCAACAAGCGCCATCGCTATACATTAGTCATAGCGCTTATTAGCAGCCGGTACTGGCCATCGAGAGGGCTGAACCTGCGCTGCTGCTAGGCTTTTCCCTAGTAGTGTCGGGTTACAACATGGATAATGAAGGGTTGGATATCTGGCGACAACATCCATCACTACTTTTTGGAAGCGGTGACCATCATGAATCAAAGATGGAAAGCATGTTGGGTTCCTGATATATAATCGTTAGGTTCTTCCCATAATTGTTACCCTTACTCATCTACCAAATGCTTACTTATTGCAATCATCTCAAGCGTAACAAAATTCGGTTATTGACTTCTAAATGGTTTCTGTTAGATTATATGCATAGCTCTGTATATAATAGATTATGATTTGTAATCATTTCTTGTCTTATCTCTAGAGAGGCTTCTTACCCACTAAGCCTCGTACTCTATATAAACTACCAGAGAGGCTCAATACAACATCCATCATATTCGGCCATTCTCTTCTCCATCCCTTCTAAAATGGTATCAGCCGCAAGTTCCTAGACCTAGCCGCCGCACGCTTCCGCACTGCGCCGCCCCTGGGAAGGTCGATCATCTTGATCTCTTCCGAGGGGCGCGCCACCCGTAGCAGGGTTCGTCCATTGATTCGTGAATGGCTGCCCTAGTGAGTCTTTCCGATCTCTTGATCGGTTTTCTCTCCGCCGGTTGGTTGCCCGGTATTTTCTTTGTTGGGTCGTAGCACCGTGGCACGCGGTCCCAACCACTGCCCAAGGTTGTCCTCGCGGCTGCACTGACCAGCACACCGCTGCTGCGCCGCCCCTTCGAGACGTAATGACGCGGCTCGCGGTCAATGCCGCCACCCTGAGGTCTTCCCACCGTCATCCCGACCTGCGAGTTGTAGCTGCATCACCCCTTCAGACCATAGTGCCACGGCGCGCGGTCCTCGCATGTCGACTTTCCCGAGGCATGCGCCGCGCCGCCTTCCGTGAAGCGGGAACGCCACCGTCTGCGCCGATCTTTGTCACGCTGTCGGGTTCCTCGCCTACTTTCAGCATCGCCGCCGTGCTCCTAACCCAATCGCCACTGCCGCTGTCAGGCCATCGCCAGCGCTCTTCTTTGGCATCGCTGCCGCTCGCTCATGCGAGTCGTGCCGCCCGTCCACCCCCTTTGTCTTCGTCCAGCACCAGCTCATGGCCAATGTCGTCGTCATGTTCCCCGATCACTTCATCTACTCGGACTACCGTCAGCAACATCGGCCGCACACTGATTGTCACCGCAACCGTCGTTGAGTAATTCTTTCTGGCCCCTCCGACTCCTCCGACATGGCGTACAGCTTGTGCAGGTCCCCATCTATGCATGCTTGGTGTTGACAACACCGACGCGTGCCATCATCCCCGGTGTGTTCACAGGCCCGACAAGTCTGGAGCGGCGCATCGTCAACAACGACATCCTGTGTCTATGCATGCCCGACTGGCAACATCGACGCGTGCCTTCATCCATGATGTGTCCCCAGTCTTGACAAACGCCGGGGCCTTTTTCTTACTCTGTATTCACTTGGCTCAGCCTACAAGAGTACACAAGTGGGGGATTTATACACGGCGCGCACACACACACCCCAACGGCCACACACGCATGCACAGTCCAGCCACACCGCAAGTCATGCACGCACTAGCTAAGGCACTACATGCATGCATCCATGACTCCCACTAACAACTTATCTATGCATGCGTGTGACTCAATCCTCCCCTACTAACTAGGCAGTCAACTAAAAACTTGCATCAAGATTATGGATAACAATTCCCCCCCCCCCTAATCTTGACACGCCTTGCCGTCGACCGTCGTCTTGAACACCTTTGCTCGACGTCATCACGCGCCTCCACGCCTGCTGTGACGTGTCGTGTGCCTGCCGTCGTCGGAGTTAATGCAGCTCGCGTCATTGTCATCGTCATAGCCGTGACCCAGCCCGCCAACCCGACCCGGCGCACCGACGCTAGTCGCACCGTGCTCCGTCACGACTCCGGCGACACACGCCGAGCTCCTTCTCCGCCGGCGACACATGCCTAACGTCCCTATGCGCCCCGCACATCCCGCGTGCACCTGACGCGCCCGACGAGCCCGACCGCACCAGTGCGCCCCGCACGTCCCGCACGCACCCGACGCGCCCGACAAGCCCGACTACACCAGACGCTCACCGCGCGCCGCCTCCGCGTCCGCCATGGCATCCACCAGCGACAAACGCCGGATGGATGTAGCCGAACTCGAGCACGGACTTGAGCGCAACGGCGACATACGCCTCCTCCCAACGTTAACCGCACGCTTGTACGCGCACCCGCGGTCCCGACGCGTCTAGTGCGCACCCATAACACGCACCATCACGCCCGGCTCACCGCCACACACTACTAGGGAAAACCCTAGCAGTAGCGCGGGTATTTTGCCTATCAGTAGCGCGTGACGAAGCGCTACTGATAGGGCGCTACAGCTAACGTGTAGCAGTAGCACATGTCGTCCCACGCTACTGATATACATGGCTAGCAGTAGCGCGCTTTTGTGCAGAGCGCTGCTACTAATATCTGCAATGCTCTTTGGCATGAAGCGCTACTGGTAAGGGAGCGCTACTGCTAACTTTGTTCCCCTCGCTACTGCTAGTTTTTTTAGTTTCTGTTTTTTCTGCATATTTGTTTTTTATTTGAATAGGGTTTATACAATAATCTTTAGCATATTATACACATACAAATGTAATCATAGCTGATACGTCTCCAACGTATCTACTTTTCCAAACACTTTTGCCCTTGTTTTGGACTCTAACTTGCATGATTTGAATGAAACTAACCCGGACTGACGTTGTTTTCAGCAGAACTGCCATGATGTTGTTTTATGTGTAGAAAAGAAAAGTTCTCGCAATGTCCTGAAAATCCACGGAGGCACTTTTTGGAATTAATAAGAATTTCTGGGCGAAAGAAATACACCAGGGGGCCCACACCCTGTCCATGAGACAGGGGGCGCCCCCCTATAGAAGGCGCCCCCTATCTCGTGGGTCCCCTGAACCTCCACTGACCTCTCCAACTCCATATATTCATTCCCGGGGAGAAAAAATCAGAGAGAAAGTTTCATCGCGTTTTACGACACGGAGCCGCCGCCAAGCCCTAATCTCTCTTGGGAGGACTGATCCGAGTCTGCTCGGGCCCGGAGAGGGGATTCATCGCTGTCGTCATCATCAACCATCCTCCATCACCAATTTCATGATGCTCACCGCCGCGTGAGTAATTCCATCGTAGGCTTGCTGGACGGTGATGGGTTGGATGAGATTTACCATGTAATCAAGTTAGTTTTGTTAGGGTTTGATCCCTAGTATCCACTATGTTCTGAGATTGATGTTGCTATGACTTTGCTATGCTTAATGCTTGTCACTAGGGCCTGAGTGCCATGATTTCAGATCTGAACCTATTATGTTTTCATGAATATATGTGTGTTCTTGATCCTATCTTGCAACTCTATAGTCACCTATTATGTGTTATGATCCGACAACCCCAAGTGACAATAATCGGATACTTTCGGTGATGACCGTAGTTTGAGGAGTTCGTGTATTCACTATGTGCTAATGCTTTGTTCCGGTTCTCTATTAAAAGGAGGCCTTAATATCCCTTAGTTTCCGTTAGGACCCCGCTGCCACGGGAGGGTAGGACAAAAGTTGTCATGCAAGTTCTTTTCCATAAGCACGTATGACAATTTACGGAATATATGCCTACATTACATTGATGAACTGGAGCTAGTCCTGTGTCACCCTATGTTATAGCTATTACATGAGGAATCGCATCCGGCATAATTATCCATCACTAATCCAATGCCTACGGGCTTTTCACATATTGTTCTTCGCTTATTTACTTTTCCGTTGCTACTATTACAATCACTACAAAAACCCAAAAATATTACTTTTGCACTGTTACCTTTATTATCATACTACTTTGCTACTAAATACTTTGCTGCAGATACTAAGTTATCCAGGTGTGGTTGAATTGACAACTCAACTGCTAATACTCAAGAATATTCTTTGGCTCTCCTTCTGTCGAATCAATAAATTTGGGTTGAATACTATACCCTCGAAAGCTGTTGTGATCCCCGACACTTTTGGGTCATCAAGACTAATTTATGGTGCCGTTGCCGGGGAGCATAGCTCTATTCTCTGAGTCACTTGGGATTTATATCTGTGGATCACTATGAAGAACTTGAAAGACGACATGTCACGCCCAATATACGACCCTATCCAAAAGGAACTCGAAGGTCCCACCAAGGATAGACCCGCATATTGAAACGCTTTTGCAAGGTGGATATCATTACATCAACATTACATTATAGATGGGGATACATCCAATACATACAATGTCACATGAATACAACAATACATCATACAAGAGATCAACATCCGACTACGGATGATACATAAACAGAAACTCAAACAATATCCACCCAGCTAGCCCAGGCTGCCGACCTGGAACCTATCCCCTGATCGAAGAAGAAGCAGAAGAAGAACTCAACGCAAGCAAGCATCGCACTCGCGTCATGATCATCGCGCAACCTGTACCTGCAACTGTCGTTGTAGTAATCTGTGAGCCACGAGGACTCAGCAATCCCATTACCATGGGTATCAAGACTAGCAAAGCTTAATGGGCAAAGGAATGGATAAAGTGGTGAGGTTGCAGCAGCGACTAAGCATGATATGCTGGCTAACATACGCAAATGAGAGCGAGAAGAGAAACAAGCGGAACGGTCGTCAACTAGCAATGATCAAGAGGTGATCCTGAACACCTACTTACGTCAAACATAACCCAGAAACCGTGTTCACTTCCCGGACTCCGCCGAGAAGAGACCATCACGGCTACACACTCGGTTGATGCGTTTTAATTCGGATATGGTGTCAAGTTATCTACAACCGGACATTAACAAATTCCCATCTGCCACATAACCGCGGGCACGGCTCTCGAAAGTTTATACCCTGCAGGGGTGTCCCAACTTAGCCCATGACAAGCTCTCGCGATCAACGAAGGAATAGACGTTCTCCCAGGAAGACCCGATCAGTCTCAGAATCCCGGTTTACAAGACATTTCGATAGGAGCTGCACATATCTCGTTCTCAGGGCAACACCGGATAAGCTAAGCGTACAGGTACCGACGTAACCCAAGTTGCCACGGGATGGTCCCGCACGGTGCTCTAGTTTGGACCAACGCTTAGACAAGCACTGGCCCGGGGGGGCTATAATAAAGATGACCCTTGGGTTAATTACTCCCAAGGGAAAAGTAGGTGGTGGTGAGGCAAATGGTAAAACCAAGGTTGGGCCTTGCTGGACAAGTTTTATTCAAAGCGAACTGTCAGGGGGGTCCCATAAATCACCCGACCGCGTTAGGAATGCAAAATCCGGGATAATAACACCGGTATGACGGAAACTAGGGCGGCAAGAGTGGAACAAAACACCAGGCATAAGGCCGAGCCTTCCACCCTTTACCAAATATATATATATGCATTAATAATATAAGAGATATTGTGATATCCCAACCAAAATCCTGTCCACCATGGAGAAATCTTCAACTTCACCTGCAGCTAGCAACGCTATAAGAGGGGCTGAGCAAAAGCGGTAACATAGCCAAACAACGGTTTGCTAGGAATGGTGTCAAAGGTTAGAGGTTCATGGCAAAATGGGATGGCTTGATAAACAGGTGATAGGTAGCGCAGCATAGCGATAGAACGAAGCAACTAGCATAGCAATGATAGTAGTGAGATCCAGGGTAGCGGTCATCTTGCCTGAAATCCCGCAAGGAAGAAGAACGAGTCCATGAAGAAGATGAAGCCGCGAAGACGAACCACACGTAGACGAACGAATCCTCACGATCGCAACGAAACAGGAACTAATAAGAAGAAGCACACAACATAGGTAAACACACCATGCATGAACAAGGCATGATGCACAACAAGCATGATGCATGACAAGGCTACATGAAGCTACTCATGGCAAGAGATGATGCAAACAAGAACAACACATCAAGGCAAGTTTAAATGAGGCCGGGAACAACATATAACAATTCCGGTAAGTCCTCATATGCAAATTTCGAAATTGGTCCAGAACTGAATAAACCATATGTTCAAGTTGTTAAACAGCAAGTTAAGATGCACCAAGAGAATCTACACAAAATTCTAGTCAAGTTACATATAAAGTTCATTAGATTTGGAGCTACGGCCTAGAAGATATGACCAAAACAAGTTAAACATGGCATTGATGCAAAATGCACCCAAACATCAAGCAAACACACCAAAACAAGGATGCAACATGATAATATGAAACTACATGCAAAAACAAGCAAGTTTCATATAGAGCACATTCAAAACGGAGCAACGGTGCATCACATACACTCTATACAAGACATAGCAACAATCTGTCCATAACAGCAACTAGGCATCTTGCAAGCATCAAAACAACATGCTACAGCACCCCAACATAATAACAAAATACATGGGCATGAAGTACACGTAAAGCATAACAAAACATGAACACTGAGCTATCTCCAGAAATCAATGGATCATGCTCAAAAAGACATGGAGATATTGCAAATAATAACAGTTTCAGACTTTAGCAGAAATAATATCAGGTTGCAATGTTTAGAGCTATCAAACAACATTTTACAGGAACATATCATGGCAAACAAAAGCATGGCATGAATCTACTAATTGCATAGATCAAAAGTCCTTTACTGACCATGAGCCAAAAAGGCATAGAAAATATGATGGCACCCATGTAAACATGGCAAGTTATATAACAGATTCATACGTGGCATGTAAACATGGCATGTTCGTGATCTCGAACCACTCACCACAGAGCATTACATGTCATGGCAAGGCAACCAACAGCAAGAAGGCATGTTTATGAAGCTAAGCATGGCAAGAGCAAGGTCATAGGATGCATGTAACACTAGGAAAACACATGGGAACAAGTGAACTTAATGTTAACAGGCTGACAGCAACATTTTCAAGCAACTTTGGAGCAAGATAACAACATGTTCCAGCAAGCTATAATTGCAACCAAGGGCATGAATGGATAAAGCATGACATTTAGATCAAAACATGTTTATAGAGCATCTCCAGATTATGCATAGAATGATTAGTAGAAGCATGTTAACATAGCAACAAAATGTAACAGAATCTGTCAGGAAAACAGCAACAGCAACTACCCTACTTAACAAGCTTGATACACTCAGCACACAACTCACAAAAATACATGGTTGGCACCCCTGGAAAGATGGCATGGCTTAGATCAACATTCATGTAGAGCTCAACCTCATAGGATGCACACATCAATCATGGCAAAAATGATAAAACAGCAAGTTATAACAGTTTCAGCAGATTAACATCAACATGCACTCTTCTAACAGCATTTTGGGCATCAAGATGAGCTCAAATGAAAATGATGCAATGGAATGAAATGATATACTCGTCGAGGCAAACAATTTGACATATTATACGCATGAAACCGAGCTACGGATGCAGAGATGCGATGGCATGAACATGGCATGAAAATTACAGAAATCTGGGGACTTAGTGGTTTTTCACCTCGCGAAAAAAAACTCCCAGGTCGGGGTTGGCTGCTACTCTCGTACAGAACTACTCCGGCGGAAGTCAACGGTGGCGGGGAGGGGGCGTGGGACTCCGGCGAGCGCCGGGAAGGCCCTGAATGGGTAGATCGGGCTCGGGGCAATCAATTCCCGGCGATGGGGCGGCTTGGGGCGGCGTGAGCGCGTAGATCGAGGCGGCCATCCATGGCGGCCTACAAAGCTCGGGACGCACAGAGAGATCGTGAGGGAGAGGAAGAAACACGGGATGGAAGGAGGGAGGAGAGGCAGGGGCGGCACGACCTGGACGGAGGTGCTCGCCGGCGGCGGGCTCCGGCGGCGGCCGGCGTGGGCTATGGAGCTGGGAGGCGGCGGCGCCCGCCCCGATTGGATCAAGGGAGGGCTCGGGAGCAGCGGCGGCTCGGGCGCCACGGGCGTGGTCGGGCCCGGTTCGCCCGGGCGGGCCTCGCCTGGCCTCGGGCGGCGGCGGCGCTGGCCACGTGGCGATGGAGGAAGGAGAGAGAGGGCCGCCAGGGGCGACGTGGCGAGGCTGGATTGGTCGGGGGCAACGGGCGGACATGTCCGGCGGTGGCGCGGACGTGTCCGGCGGCGCGGGGATGAAGAAGACTAGGGTTTCGTCCGCGAATTTCGGAGGGGAAGGCATATTTATAGGTAGAGGGAGCTAGGAGAGTCCAAATGAGGTGCGGTTTTCGCCCACACGATTGTGATCGAACGACCGAGAGAATGGAGGAGAATTTGCTGGGTTTTGGGCCACTTTGGAAGGGGTGTTGGGCTGCAACTCAAAGAGGGCTTTGCGGTTACCCGGTTAACCGTTGGAGTACCAAACGACCTCCAAATGGCACGAATCTTGACAGGCGGTCTACCGGTGCTATACCAAGGCCGCTTGGCAAACCTCGGGCCATTCCGAGAACGTTTAACACCCGCACACGAAAGGAGACAAGAAGGGGACGCCGGGTGAGATAGGAGCGCCGGATTGCAAAACGGACAACGGGGAAAAGGCTCGGATACATGAGACGAACACGTATGCAAGAAGAAATGCACATGATGACATGATACGAAATGCATATGATGACATGGCAAAGTGCAACACGCAAGCAAATGACATGGCAACAACAACGAATAACTGGCAGACACCTGGCGCATCGAATCCGGGGCGTTACACGACAGAACTACAATTTTGCCCTCAACTATGAGGGGAGGTAAGGAACTGCCATCTAGCTCTGCACTAGATTCTCCTTCCATTATTAGTAAGCTTGCGACACCTCAACCTGCTACTGTTATGAATTCTGATATGTCGCATGTTATTGATGATGCCACTTCTGCTATGCATGATGAAACTACTTCTGTGCGTGATACTACTTTGTCATTAGGTGAATTTCTTGATGAACAACTTGCTAGAGTTAGGGTGAATGAAAATATTGAAGATGCTATTATTGATGATAGTGGTGATGAAGGTTCTCCCAATGATTATGAATTACCTGTTGTTCCTAAGGGTTATGATATGAATGAAGAAGCTGCTAGGGAAATTTTTGCTTGCAATGATAGATATGATCTTAAGAAATTATTAGCTAAATGGAAGCAGCAGACTCTTAATGCTACAATGAAACCTGACCCTGCTTTTGCTACTTCACCTATCTGTGTTACTGATAAGGATTACGAATTCTCTGTTGATCCTCAGATTATTACTTTAGTTGAATCTAATCCTTTTTATGGCCTTGAATCTGAAACTGTTGTGGCAGATCTTACCAAGTTGAACGATATAGCCACCTAGTTTACTCATGATGAGAAGTCTCGCTATTTTTCTATCCTTAAGATATTTCCGCTCTCATTAAAGGGTGACACTAAGACTTGGTATAATTCTCTTGCTCCTAGTTGTGTGCGTAGTCCCCAGGATATGATTTATTACTTCTCTGCTAAATATTTCCCGGCTCATAAGAAACAAGCTGCCTTGCGGGAAATATATAATTTTGTGAAAATCAAAGAAGAGAGTCTCCCACAAGCTTGGGGTTGGGGGAGGCTTCTCCGGTTACTTAATGCTTTGCCTAAACATCCTCTCAAGACAAATGAAATACTTGATATCTTTTATAATGGACTAATCGATGCTTCCAAGGACTACTTGGATAGTTGTGCTAGTTGTGTTTTCAGGGAAAGAATAGTAGACGAAGCTGAAATATTATCGAATAATATGTTGACTAATGAAAATAATTGGACTCTTCCTGAGCCAATTCCTGAACCAATTGAGCCAACTCTTGAGCCTATTCCTAAACCTACTCCGAAGAAGAGAGGTGTTCTACTTCTCAGTCCTGAAGATATGCAAGAGGCAAAGAAATCAATGAAAGAAAAAGGTATTAAAGCTGAAAATGTTAAGAATTTACCTCCTATTGAAGAAATACATGGTCTTAATATACCGCCTGTTGAAGAACCACATTGTCTTGATAACCCGACACAGGTAGTAAAGGTAAATTCTCTCTATAGATATGATAAAGTTGAAATTCCCTCTACTAAATTTCATAGCCCATGCTTAGATGAATTTGATGACTTTATGGCTAGACAAGAAAGTTGTAATGCTTATGTTGGTAGAGAGTTAAAGAACAATGCTTTCGAGATAGGACGTGTGAGAGATAGTATGGCTAGAGTTAAAGGTGAACTCCAACTCGTTAGCAAATATGCTTCTATGGTTGCTACTCAAGCTGAGCAAGTACTTAAAGCTCAAAATGATTTGCTTGATGAATTAAATAATAAAAATGACTTTACTGTTAGAGTGGCTACTAGAACTGGTAGAATGACTCAGGAACCTTTGTATCCTGAAGGCCACCCTAAGAGAATCGAGCAATATTCTCAAAGAAATAATTTAGAGGCACCTAGTTCTTCTAAAAAGAAGAAAAAGAAGAACGATAGAACTTTGCATGCTTCTAGTGAACCTACTGTAGACACACTTGAGAATCCCAATGATATTTCTATTTCTGATGCTGAAACACAATTAGGTGATGAACATGAACCTAGTGATAATGTTAATGATAATGTTCAAGCTGATGCTCAACCTAGCAAAAACAATGATGTAGAGATTGAACCTGTTGTTGATCTTGATAACCCACAATTAAAGAATCAACATTATGATAAGAGAGATTTTGTTGCTAGGAAGCATGGTAGAGAAAGAGAACCATGGGTTCAGAAACCCATGCCCTTTCCTCCTAAACCATCCAAGTCAAAGGATGATGAGGATTTTGAGCGCTTTGCTGAAATGATTAGACCTATCTTCTTACGTATGCGTTTAACTGACTTGCTTAAAGTAGATCCTTATGTTAAGTATATGAAGGATATCTTCACAAATAAAACAAAGATACCGGAAGCTGAAATTTCCACCATGCTTGCTAATTACACTTTTAAGGGTGGAATACCAAAGAAACTTGGAGATCCCGGGATACCAACTATACCATGCTCCATTAAAAGAAATTATGTTAGAACTGCTTTATGTGATCTTGGAGCCGGTGTTAGTGTTGTGCCTCTCTCTTTATATCGTAGACTTGAATTGAATAAGTTGACACCTACTGAAATATCTTTGCAAATGGCTGATAAATCAACTGCTATACCTGTCGGTATTTGTGAGGATGTGCCTGTTGTGGTTGCAAATGTCACTATCGTAACGGACTTTGTTATTCTTGACATTTCCAAGGAAGATAGTATGTCTATTATCCTTCGTAGACCTTTTCTTAATACTGCAGCGGCTGTTATTGATTGCAACAAAGGCAATGTCACTTTTCATGTTAATGGTAATGAGCATACGGTACACTTTCCGAGGAAACAATCTCAAGTTCATAGCATCAATTCTATTGGAAAAGCTCCAATTATTATTATTGGAGATTTTGAATTTCCTCTCCCTACTGTCAAGAAAAAGTATGATATTCTTATTGTTGGGGATTTTCATATCACCGTTGAGGTAACTTAGTGTTATTCGAAATTTCTCCGGTTCCATGTTATTCGGAATGAGTTTGTTAACAAGACTTGATCAACCTTGTTAGTGGATTCATTTTGATGATCATGAGATGGATGAAACTAGAAGGCACAACCTTTTGTACCCTCTTTTTACTTTCTGTTATTTAGAATAAATAAAGCAAAAATAGTATTTTCTATCTGTTTTCTGAATTATCCGTGCATTGAAAAATATCCCGAAAATAAAAGTGCTCCAAATGCCCTGCAAATTTAGTATGATTTCTTATGGAATATTTGAGGATTTTAGGCACTGAAAACACTGCAGGAGGGGCAAGCACCAGGCCACGAGAGTGGAGGGCGCCCCCCCCATAGGGTGCGACCCCCTGTCTCGTGGGCCCCTGGTGGCCCCCCTGCCCCCCTCCACTTATGCCAGCACCCACACACTTCATCTTCTACCCAAAAATATCCCCATCCAGCTCAAGCATGAGTTCTAGCTCTTTTTGCTGCGATTTTCGATCTCCTTGCTCAAAACTCCATTTACAAAACTCCTTTGGGTGATTGTTGCTTGGTATGTGACTCCTCCATTGGTCCAATTAGTTTTTGTTCTAGTACTTTATTCATTGCAAATTTTTGCTGCATAGGTGACCATGTTCTTGAGCTTGCATGTTAACTTTATGAGGTCCCAAGCAATTATAATGCATGATATAGGCTTTAGAGACTTGTAGGAGTAGTTGCTACCAAACTTGTTTAGTTTTATTCACTTTTATTTTGAAGTTACTAAAATTCTAGAAATTTTCGGAAAATGTTAAGAAAACTTTTGAGGGGCTCTTCTAGCCAAAGCTCTCGGGAAGAACAAGCCAAAGAGAAGGAAAAAGCCAAGTATAATCTTCCTCGCTTAGCGGAAGTACGGTCGTGTGAATGGTCATGTGAGGATTTCTTGAAAGAAGCTGGAATTCATGAAGATTTTTATTCTTTGATCGAGACTACAGGCCTCACCGATTTCATCAATGACCGAATCGATCAATATCTCTTACTCACCAATACTTTCGTGCAAACCTTTTATTATTATCCTAAGAAGTCACCGCCTGCAGTATCATTTCATTTATATGATGAATTCAAAGAAATGTCTTTATGTAATTTTTGCGCGGTGTGTAGGATACCTTATGAGGGAGAATTAGAGGAACACCATCGTGAAGATGTGGGTGGCTTTGTTAATACTATTGTCGTGGTTCTAAGTCTGACAGTAGAGTAGGGGGGTAGGTATGGAGAGGCAAGGTCCTAGCTATGGAGAGGTTGTAAACACAAGCGATGTACGAGTTCAGGCCCTTCTCAGAGGAAGTAAAAGCCCTACGTCTCGGAGCCCTGAGGCGGTCGAATGGATTATGTGTATTGGTGTTACAAGAGTGCGAACCCCTCTGCCTGTGGAGGGGGGTGGCTTATATAGAGTGCGCCAGGACCCCAGCCAGCCCACAGAATGGAGGGGTTAAAGTACATTAAGCCTGAGGCGTTACTGGTAACGCCCCTCATAAAGTGCCTTAACTATCATTAAGTCTATTCAATTATAGGCCGTTGCATTGCGGAGTGTCTTCTGACCTTCTGGTGGTCGAGTGTATCTTCATGGTCGAGTGAGTCTCCATGGTCGAGTCCTTCTAGTCAGTCGAGTGGGTTCCTCGTTGGTCGACTGGAAGGTGATCTCTTCAAAGGGTGTCCTTGGGTAGGACGTTTAGGTCAGGCCTATGACCCTACCCTAGGTACATGAATCCATCATTAGCCCCCGAATGGGTCGAGGCTTGAATGAGGAAGGAGTTGATGCTGTTTCCGATTGAACTTTAGCATGCCGGTTATGCGTCGGTCTTGACCAAGATCTTCTTTGTTGATAACGAGCAACTTTTCTTCAGTCGACTCGATCCATTCTTGTTCTTTCGTCGAGTGATCTTTTGTACTTTGCCGGTTCCCGAGCGACGGATCGCAGGAAATCTCGCACTTGACAGACCGATCTGCCGCTCGCGGATTCCGCGGGATACGAAATTTGGGGAAGCGCGCGAAGCGGAACGGACCGCGGCGCTCGGACGGGACAGGACATGGACGCCTCGATCTCCGTGCCGCTTTTTCCGCCACGTATCGTGTCAATGCAACTGTTTCGGGATATGATTGATTGCGGGTCCACCTGTCATCCACTCGAAGGGATGTTATAAATGCGACTTGTGAGGGTTTCGCACAAGACTCCATTCTTTCTCCTCTGCTCTCCTCGCTCGCCAACGCAACCGCTGTCACCTCCGCAACGCTCTCCCTTGCGCATTTCGCCGGCGGCCATGGGCAAGGAGAAGACGGCGTGCTGGAGCGCAAAGAAGGCGCCGGGCGGTGGAGAAGGCGCCGGCGGCGGAGAAGGCGAGGGAGATCCACCAGCCGCAGCGGGTATTCGTCGAGATCCCGCCTGCCGAAGGGCTGGGTCCAGGGAGATTGGATCCAGTCGACCATCAGGGAGAAGGATCTCCTCGACATGGCCAACAACGGGCTGATCCACCACGGCGTCGCGAGGCTTCCAGGAAAGGAGTGGCAACCCCAGCCTGAAGAGGGTGAGTGCGTGCTCCTGGCCACTCATGTCGATCGAGGATTTTCTCTGCCACCGAGCATTTTCTTTCGGGGTTTTTTGAACTTCTTTGGAGCCCAGCTCCACCACTTTACTCCAAACTCCATCGCGTATCTTGCTGCATTCAGATCCATGTGTGAAAACTTCTTGGGCTGCCGATCCGACTGGGCTTGTTCAAGCACATCTTCACATGTTGTTCTCGGAATGTGAAGAAGGCGAGTCCAGGCGATGAGAAAACCCAAGTGGTCCAGATGTGCGGGGGCCTAGGAATCCAAGTGAGGAATAAGAGCACCTTCCCAGCCATGTCTTTTCCCGAAGTCGGTCAGGGGCTGGCAGTCGACCTGGTTCTATCGCTGTAATGAGCCGACGCCGACGATCGAGTGGACTTCCTCCATTCACCATGAGTCGAGTGAACAAACCTCTTCTCTCAAGGTGGTTCCGAGGAGAGAGCTGATGTGAAGATGTTGATGGATCGCGTGGTGCAGTTGGTTCGGGACGGCGTGGATCGGCATGGACCTTTCGAGGTTTTCCTCCGGAGGCGAATCCAGCCTCTTGGCCCGAGCCATTGCATGTGGTTGTACTGCGGAACCAAGACAAGACTCGAGTCCACCGGAAGCAATCGACGATGCCATAGTGGAAAGGTGGATGGCGCGATCATCGGGAACAAGGATAATCCTCGTGATCCGTGGAGGATTTCTCCACTCGACCATCACAGCGTTCCGTGATAAGGTACATTTGCTCGCTTCCATTGTATGTCTGTTGAATTTGTTTCTATATGTTCTGCAATTTGGTCGATTGAACTCTGTCTTGACGTCTTCCAGGCCCTTACCGAGCTGTACTCAATGCCCAACGGAGCTCAGGCTCCGACTGAAGAGGGAGAAGCCAGCGGGGGTGAGAGCCAGGATGAGTGCGATTCGGACGCTGCTGAAGATGACGATGACGACGACGACGATGATGAGGACGAAGTAGAGGAGGAGGAGGAAGAGGTTGCACCACCGCGCTCGGAAAGGCGGTCGAAACTCGTTCATGACCTCGCGATTGAACGCTGTAGGGGTTCTGATCGCCTCAGATCGACCAAACGCCTCGGACCGCTTCTCCGTGCCGACCGAGAAGGCGCCAAGCGATCGAAGGTAGTCCGCCGAGGCCAACAAAGCCCTGCCGAAAATGAAGGTGTCCATCCCCACCATATCAGGGTAAACATATTACTTAAGTCTTCCTGTCTTGTACATGCTTTATCTCTGGTTGATACTTGAGTTAATCGACTGATTCTTTGGAACTTCAGTGCTGCAACTTCTACCTCAGGCAAGGCTGAGGACCATGAGATGGAGGACGCGGCAACCTCAAATCCTGGTACTATACCCTTAATTCTGTCCTTAGTCGACTGACTCATGTTTTCTAACTTTGATTCTTCTCTGAAGCTCCATCCAATGACATTATCACCCTTCCTGATGATGATGATGAGGACGAAGAACCACTGAGGCATAGGAGGAGCAGGAAGGCATCCACTGGCAAAGCAGCCCAAGATGTGACGGCGCCCGAGACTGCTGCCACGGAGGGGGAGAACACCACTCGACACACCGTGTCTTTCGCGGTGCCGTTGACGAGTGCTCGTCCCACTTCGTCGAGTGCTGGGCAGCCTTCACTCTTCACCACGCACCACGTCCCGGAGGACCAAGCTAGCGCTGCTAAGGAGGCGATACGCCAAGCAGGGATCATGATGGAGCAGGTGAAGATCATCCGGGATGCAAGCCAAGCAGCTTATGACGCCAGCTCCGCTCTTCAAAGCAATGTTCAGGTCAGTCGACCACCGCCTGTTCTGTTAGGATATGCTATCAAAACTTTTTTCTTTCTGAAATCCATAGCAATCACCCAGTGGGTGTGTCGATAAAAACTCCGTGTTAGCGGGGGCACGCTGAGTGCACCCGCTGGGTGTAGTCCCCAAGGCTAAGGTCGACTGTTGGCAGTCGGCCTTAGGCTTTATAAGTAAAGATTGATCATCATTCGACTAGGGCGAATGGGTTTCTGAAACCAGTGGGGGCACGCTGAGTGCACCCACTGGGTGTAGTCCCCGAGACTACGGTCGAATGCTTGCATTCGACTGTAGTCTTAGAAACGTATGATTTTCTCTTATCCACTCGAAGCTTAATTATCTTTGATATTTTGTCGATTGGTTCTTCGCAGAGATCCTGTGACCTTGCGGCTCGCTACACTGAGCTAGAGCAAAAGCACACCCAACTCGAACTGAATCTGAAGCTGGTGCAGGAGAATCTGACGAAGGCGAAGGAGGAGACCAAAGGTATGTTCGGTGAGACCTCGACGACTCCTTTTTCCTTCCACTTGTTTCAAAATCTGACTTTGCTGTAACTTGCAGGCAAGGTGAAGGAGGCCCAGAAGAAAAAAGACCTTGAGCTAGCTGAGAAGACCAAGCTTGCTGACGAGAAGTTAGCCTCAGTTACCAAGCTCGAACAGGAAAATACCAATCTGAAAGCTGCTCTGGCAATTGCCACCAAGGATGTCGACCCGGTGAAAGTCGACAAGACCACTCGACCGAGAAGATCAACCAGTTGACTGGGAAGAAGAATGACCTTGAAGGTTTCCTGGGTGGTCTTGCTAAGAAATTGTTCCTTATGCTCGAAGGTACCTTTTTTAGGTCGACCAACATTTTCAATTGCGATGCTTCCATTCGACCGGTGTCTTGACTCGGCATTTTGTCTTTGCAGAATTCTGTCGAAACTTTGAAGAAGAGACAAGCCAGCTGGAACCAAACCTTGACCCCGTCAATTCTCCGGTGAATGATGAAGTTGCCATGAATGTCTTCAGACTGGAGTCCCGTGTTGCAGCTGTCGTGGACTACCTCGCAAGGCTGAAGGTTGCTACGTCCCGCATCGACTCGACGGTCTGGCCCAGGGCGACACTCCAAAATGACCTCGAGTCGCTGATGGCTCGACTGAACGCCGTCCCTGACCGAGTGCAGGAGTGGAAGAAGTCCTCGGCTCGGTGTGGCGCAGATGTCGCCCTGTGCCTGGCCCGAGTCCACTGCAAGGATGCACGAGAAGAGAAGCTGGCGGCTCTCCGAGTGGCCAGCACCAAGAAACACGACTTCAGGTCCTTCATGGAAACTTTCATCGCTGCTGCTAGCCGGATCGCAGACGGGATCGACCTCGATGAGTTCACATTCTTCCAGCCTCCACGAAGGGTAAAACTTCCTTTAAGTTCGACACTTTAAATTTGCCTCGGTGTGCCGAGTGGAATTGTAACCAATAAACCTTAACAGGCTTAGTGCCTGAGCACTCTCGGTTCCTTTAGGTATCGACCTAAACTTGGATTTGATGTTTGGATATGATTGCCTTTGGCTCAAATTGCCCTTTGCAGGTTCACAGCAAGATGCCTACTGCAGTCGACTTATTCCTTAGGCGAGCACTCGGCTGCAGCTAAGCCCCCGAGTGAGAGGTTTGCTCTTCACTCGGTAGGATTTTTATACCTTAGGCGAGCACTGGGCTGCAGCTAAGCCCCCGAGTGAGAGGTTTGCTCTTCACTCGGTAGGATTTTTTATACCTTAGGCGAGCTCTGGGCTGCAGCTAAGCCCCCGAGTGAGAGGTTTGCTCTTCACTCGGTAAAAAAATTTATACCTTAGGCGAGCACGGGGCTGCAGCTAAGCCCCCGAGTGAGAGGTTTGCTCTTCACTCGGTAGGATTTTTTATACCTTAGGCGAGCACGGGGCTGCAGCTAAGCCCCCGAGTGAGAGGTTTGCTCTTCACTCCGTAGGATTTCCGTTGTATTTGTGGCGAAGCTCGGAGGAGAGGGTCGCAGTCGACCTGCACCTCGTCTTCCTTGCAAGCGCACATTATACTTATGGTGTAGCTCGGAGGAGAGGGTCGCAGTCGACCTGCCCCTCGTCCTCCTTCTAAGCCCACACATTGTACTTATGGCGTAGCTCAGAGGAGAGGGTCGCAGTCGACCTGCGCCTCGTCCTCCTTGCGAGCGTACGTTGTACTTAGGCGAGTACTTGGACTGCAGCTAAGCCTCCGAGTGGAAGTCTGGCTTACCACTCGGTAGGAATTTTAATAACTTAGACGAGCACTGGGCTGTAGCTAAGCCTCCGAGTGGAAGTCTGGCTTACCACTCGATAGGATTTTTAATAACTTAGACGAGCACTGAGCTGTAGCTAAGCCTTCGAGTGGAAGTCTGGCTTACCACTCGGTAGGATTTTTAATAACTTAGACGAGCACTGGGCTGTAGCTAAGCCTCCGAGTGGAAGTCTGGCTTACCACTCGGTAGGATTTTTAATAACTTGGGCGAAACGGATTCGCGGCTAAGCCCCCGAGTGGAAGTCTGGCTTACCACTCTGTAGGATTTGTACAAACTTAGGCGAAACGGATTCGCGACTAAGCCACCCACTGGGGGAAAATTTTACTGGAAAAAAATAAAAGGTGACAAAAGTTATGAAGGAACTATGACACTATTATTTCGAAATCCATGAACTACAGAAGTACTTTATTACAACTCATCCGAGTGAAAAACTTTAAGTGTAAAATGGGCGGAGCAGATCCGCATTCCAAGCTCGGGGCTCTTCGATATTGTGTTCGACGTTATAAAGACGATACGCCCCGTTGTGGAGAACTTTGGTGACAATGAAGGGTCCTTCCTAGGAAGGAGCGAGCTTATGTTGTTTCTGCTGATCTACTCGGAGAACTAGATCTCCTTCCTGGAAGGCTCGACCTCTCACATTTCTGGCGTAAAGGCGACACAAGTCTTGTTGGTAGATGGTCGAGCGGATCAGAGCCATCTCCCTTTCTTCCTCTAGAAGGTCGACTGCGTCCTGACGCGCTTGCTCAGCTTCTGCTTCGTTGTAAAGTTCAATTCGGGGAGCACTTTGAAGAAGATCACTCGGCAGGACTGCTTCAGCTCCATAGACAAGAAGAATGGAGTTCTTCCGGTCGACCGATTAGGCGTGGTCCGCAATCCCAAAAGCACTGAAGGGAGTTCGTCGACCCATGCTCCAGCCGCATGCTTGAGATCTCGCATCGACCGGGCTTCAAACCCTTGAGGATTAAGCCATTGGCTCGCTCGCCTGTCCATTCGACCGTGGATGGGCGATCAAGCGTAGTCGACTCGTGTGCCTTGAGCGCTGCGAAATCCTTGAATTCTTCCGAGTCAAAATTCACCCATTATCCGTGATGATGCTGTGCGGGACTCCATATCCGAACGCCGCCTCGATGAAGGAAACAGCAGATACTGCGTCGAGATTCTTGATTGGTTTAGCTTCAATCCACTTGGTGAATTTGTCGATCGCTACCAAGACATGCGTGAAACCGCCCGACCTGTTCGCAAGGGACCGACCATGTCCAACCCCATACCGCGAAAGGCCGACGAGTGGGATGGTCTTCGAGTCGACGCGGGCTTGTGTGACATATTGAATAGAACCGACATCCTTCGCGACTTATCCACTATTTCTTTCGCCATCTCATTCGCCTTGGCCATAAAATCCGGCTCGGTATGCTTTGGCTACAATGGTCCGAGAGGACGCATGGTGACCACAGGTCCCCGAGTGGATGTCATTGAGTATGACTCGACCTTCTTCTGGCGTTATGCATTTTTGACCAACTCCGGTCGGGCTTTCTCTATACAGCTACCCTTTGATAACGGTAAAGGCTTTGGATCGACGGACGATCTGCCGAGCATCTTCCTCAACTTCTGGGAGCTCTTTTCTCAGGATATATGCGATGTAGGGACTCGTCCAGTCGGGAGTGACCACTAAAACTTCCATGACCAAGTCGACCACTGCTGGGACCTCGACCTCAGTCGGGTCTGTGGCACTCTTGGGCTGTGGAGCTTCCTCTGTGAAGGGATCTTCTTTAACTGACGGAGTGTGTATATGCTCCAAAAACACACCACTCGGGATGGCTTCTCTTTTGGAACCTATCTTCTCCAGATCATCTGCTGCTTGATTTTTCAGTCGAGGGATGTGATGGAGCTCCAACCCCTCGAACTTCTTTTCCGGCTTCCTCACTGCATTGCAGTATCCAGTCATGGCTGGGCTTCTCACGTCCCACTCCTTCATCACTTGGTTGACCACTAAATCTGAGTCGCCATAGACCATTAGGCGACGGACGCCGAGTGAGATGGCCATGCGCAATCCATATAAAAGGGCCTCAGATCGCCTCATTGTTGGAGGAATCAAAGTGAATCGAGCACATACCTAAGCTTATCTCCTCCGGGGAAACCAGAACAACCCCAAAGACCGGAACCATTCAGCATTTTAGAGCCGTCAAAGAACATGGTCCAATGCTCCGAGTGAACTTCAGTCGGCTGCTGTTGTTCAAACCACTCGGCAAGGAAATCCGCTATAGCCTGGGACTTAATGGCTTTCTTTGCCTCAAATTTGATATCAAGGGAAGAAGTTCAATCTCCCATTTCGCCACTCGACCGGTTGCGTCTCACAGTGTAATCTCGATAGAGGAGCGTCACGACGATCGTGATAGAATGATCGAGAAATAATGAGCAACCTTCTTTGTGGTCATGTATATTCCATACACAAGCTTCGATAATGCGGATATCGCTACTTGGATGGAGTCAAGACTTCGACAAATAATACACCGGCGCTGAACTTTGAAGGCTTTTCCTTCCTCTTCCCGCCGACCGTAGTAATTGTATTGACGACTTGTCCTGTGGCTGCGATATAGAGCAACAGAGGCTCTTTGCTGATTGGAGCAGCAAGCACCGGCTGGGTGGAGAGCGAGCTTTTAGCTCGCAAACGCTGCATCAGCTTCGAGTCCACTCAACTTGTCGGCCTTCTTCATCATCGGTAAAGAGGCAATGCCTTTTCACCGAGTCGTGAGATGAATCGACTTAATGCGCCAAGCATCCAAGAAGCTTCGACGTCGTGCACTCGCACAGTATGCGTTTCATTCGGAGAATAGTGCCGATCTTTTCTGGATTAGCATCGATCCCTCGTTCGGAAACGAGAAAACCGAGTAATTTTCCACCAGGAACTCCGAATGTGCACTTTGAAGGATTGAGCTTGATATCGTACCTTCTGAGGTTGGCAAACATTTCGGCGAGGTCAGCAAGCAGGTCAGAACCCTTTCGCGACTTGACGACGATATCATCCATATACGCTTCCACATTCCGACTGATTTGAGTGAGAAGACACTTCTGAATCATTCGCATAAATGTGGCTCCGGCATTCTTGAGGCCGAATGGCATGGTGATATAGCAGAAGCACCCGAATTGAGTGATGAAAGCTGTTTTTATTTCGTCGGGTCCGCATGCACGGATCGATGATACCCGGAATATGTGTCTAAAAAAGACAATCTCTCACATCCCGCGGTCGAGTCAACAATTTGATCTATGCGAGGGAGAGGGAAATGATCCTTCGGGCAGGCCCGATTGATGTGCTTAAAGTCAATGCACATGCGGAGCGACTTGTCCTTCTTGCGGACCATGACGACATTAGCGAGCCACTCGGAGTGGTATATCTCTCGGATAAATCCTGCCGCCAACAGTCGAGCCACCTCTTCACCAATAGCCTTTCTTCCGACGGCGGACCGCCAAGATGCTCTTTGACTGGTTTTGCCGACTTGTCGACTCGAGGCGATCCTCGGCCATCCCCTGAACACTGGCATGTCGGTGGCTTCCATGCAAAATGTCCCATTCTCACGGAGGAACTGGATGAGCGCTTCTTCCTATTTCGGGTCGAGTGTCGTGGAGATGTGGGTCGGGGCTGCATTGGGGTCAGTCGGGTGAATGTGAACTGGCTTCGTCTCACCAGACGACTGAAATGCAGATTCTGTGGCGGGCTTCTTAGATCGCAACAAATCACTCGGATCAGCGTTTTGCTTGTATTCTTCGAATTCGACCGCTGTCACTTGGGAGTCGGCAATCTTCGAGCCCTTCTGAAAGCACTCTTCTGCCTTTTTAGTTTGAGGTACACGTAACATGGTCGAGCCATGAATCGTGCGTAGGCTGGCCTCCCCAAAATGGCGTGGTACGCACTCTGAAAATCCACAACCTCAAATGTCAACTTTTCCTTGCGAAAATGCTTGGAATCGCCAAAAACCACGTCCAGAGCTATTTGGCCGAGTGAGTTGGCCTTCTTCCTGGTATGACTCGCGGAAACTCATGTTGTTTGGCGCCACCGACATCGGGATGCCCATTCCTTTTAATGTGTCTGCATATAACAAGTTCAGCCCACTACCACCATCCATCAGCACTTTCGTCAGTCGAGTGCCTTCGACAACTGGATCGACCACCAAAGCTTGCCTCCCAGGGGTGGCAATATGAGTCGGATGATCAGATTGGTCAAATGTGTTGGGTGTTTGGGACCATTTCACATAACTTGGTTTTGCTGGGGCAACCATGTTCACCTCACGGTTAATGACTTTCAGTCGACTCTTGCTTTCCACATCTGCGAAGATCATCAGAGTGGAGTTGACATGTGGATATTCTTCCTCACTGTCCTCTTTGTCTCCAGCCTTGTCTGACTCCTTATCCTTGTCCTTGGACTGTTTTCCCTGAAACTGCTAGATCAGGAGTCGACACTGGCGAGTGGTGTGCTTTGGGTAAATGATGTTGCCCCCTTCATCTTTCTTCGTGTGAATATGGCATGGCATATCCATCACGTTGTTCCCTTCTTTATCCTTTACTTTCTTAGGATTCCAAGATCCTTTTGGCTTCCCCTTGAACTTCCCCTGAGTCACGGCCAGGGCCTCACCAGGAGCTGCTGGCTCGGCTTTCCGCTTCTGTTTCCGACTGGAATTTCCCTTCTCCGACTGACTTGGCTTGTACTTGCCGCTTCGGAGTCGGTCCTCTTCCTCGCCGTTGGCGTATTTGGTAGCAATCTCCATCATTCGACTCAGGGTCATGTCCCCGGTTCGACCAAACTTCAGACTCAATTCTCTGTTCTTGACGCCATCTTTGAAGGCGCAAACTACCTGATGATCAGATACATTTTCCACAGTATGGTGCGGAGTAATCCACCTCGGAATGTACTCTCGGAGAGTTTCATTAGTCTTCTGCACGCAAACTTGCAGCTCTGTCAAACCAGCCGGTCGCTTGCAAGTTCCTTCAAAAGTTCTGACGAACACTCGGGACAAATCTTCCCAAGTGTATATACTTCTAGGAGGTAATCGATTCAGCCATGCTCGCGTAACCTTCCAACATGAGGGCAAATGCTTCATGGCCACCTCGTCATTCCCACCACCAATCTGAACAGCCACCCGGTAATCTTCAAGCCAAGTTTCGTGCTTGGACTCCCCGAATTTGTTGACTCTGTTGCCAACCTGAAATTGGGGGATCATCATGCTCGATAGCCCTGCTAAAACACTCTGGACCAGAAACGTGCACTCGACTGCTCGTGGGTGCATCTCTCTCGGGTCCACCTCGATGGGCTCTGTTCCGGTCGACCAAGCCTTGCACGATAATGGATCGCGCGTCGAAACCTGGTTCTCTGTGGTCGACTAGAGCTCTTCGCCCCGTACTGAACTGACGCCTGTCATCCTGTTGCCGAGGAGCGTAAGACCCTTCCCTCGGAGGGGAAATGGGCACTCGACGCCTGTCATCTCGGTCGAAACGGTCTCCATACTGATCTTGCCAGTTGTCGTGCCCTTCCCGCCGCGGAGGCGATCTGGGCCTGTGAGCCGACTGAACGGTATTCGCAGCGACGGATCGACTGTGAATTTGCTTGCGATCGCGACAGCTGAGTTCTGGTCTCCCGCTGCTCGGAGTAAATCTCGATCGCATCAAGCCTCTCCCAGCTTCCGACCGAGAAGGCTGGATGGACTCGCTATACGGGTTGCGGTGCTAAATTCTGAATTGGCGGCGGTATACCTAAGTCGGCGGAAGAGTCGACGCCGACCGCTTCAGAACTCGTTATCGCGCTGCCGAAAGTGCTCGCTGAAGGTTCTCCAGACGAGCGCGTTCAGCCACATTGGCAAAACGTGCTTCCTCCAAGGCGCGGGCCTCGGGGGTTTCTCCCACGATGGGAGTGTGCAGAGCATCCATGTTCCTGCGGCGTAGCTCTTCTCTCTGCAGAGAGTCGAGTGTCTCGGGCTGGTACTCTTCGTGGTCTTGCACGGGGTCACCTCCACCGCCTGCTCCGCCCCATGGGCGGCCGAGGATGCGGGACCGCCGACCATGAGGATTTCCGCCATTGGATCATCGCTATCGATTCGATGCGCTTCTACGGAGCCAGTCGACAGATCGAACAGGCCGTAGAGGGACTCGTCGGGCTCAATTGCCGCGACCTGGGCGATGGCTGACTGGCGAGCCACCGCGTGCTTCACCCACCGCTGAAGTCTCGACCGACCAGAGCGCTTGCGCTGGTGGGAGACCGGGCGGGCGGCCGATAAAGGAGTCGACCGATATGGGGTCGACGGTTGCCGCAGCAGAACGCCGCAGACACATGTGCGGAAATGCGTCGAACCGCGGACGGGGAGCTCCTCGATGTCGAGTGGAGCCTCCTGGAGCCATGCGGAGTCGTCGGCGACAAAGGTGAGAGCACCGAGACGGATCTCGCGCCCCTCGACCAAAACTCCAGCAGTCATCATGATGAAAGTACTTGGAAGTACCGCAACTTCTCCACAAATCGCTAAAACACCTGCCCCACGGTGGGCGCCAACTGTCGTGGTTCTAAGTCTGACAGTAGAGTATGGGGGTAGGTATGGAGAGGCAAGTTCCTAGCTATGGAGAGGTTGTAAACACAAGCGATGTACGAGTGCATGCCCTTCTCAGAGGAAGTAAAAGCCCTACGTCTCGGAGCCCTGAGGCGGTCGAATGGATTATGTGTATTGGTGTTACAAGAGTGTGAACCCCTCTGCCTGTGGAGGGGGGTGGCTTATATAGAGTGCGCCAGGACCCCAGCCAGCCCACATAATGGAGGGGTTAAAGTACATTAAGCTCAAGGCATCGGTAACGCCTCATAAAGTGCCTTAACTATCATTAAGTCTATTCAATTACAGGCCGCTATGCTATGGAGTGTCTTGACCTTCGGTGGTCGAGTGTATCTTCATGGTCGAGTGAGTCTCCATGGTCGAGTCCTTCTAGTCAGTCGAGTGGGTTCCTCGTTGGTCGACTGGAAGGTGATCTCTTCTAAGGGTGTCCTTGGGTAGGACGTTTAGGTCAGGCCTATGACCCTACCCTAGGTACATGAATCCATCAACTATAGCTGTAGAGGAGCCAAAGAAGGGCTCTGAGGCAAAAGTCTCTAGCATACACTTTCCTATTTTACGCTACTTTGCCATATTTGCTAGTAGATGCTTGATTGGTCGTGGAAATAGTGGAAACTTTAGTGTTCCTGATATTATCATTCTTCAACATGCCTTGCTTGGAGACAATACTTTTAGAATGGGTGCCGTCGGTGCTAAGCGGCTAGCCCTGAATCATACAAAAGGCCCCATATTTGGAGGTATCTATGCTGCATGTCTTGCTAAACATTTTCAGATACGCATTAGGCACCATGAGAAGGAGGAGATAAAATTGCCTCCTCACATTTTGGATTACAAGAGCATGGTAGCACACAAGTTGATTGTTGACAACGAAGAAAATATGCTCTTGTATAAACTTAGATTCAATAAGAAACACTTTGAGATTATTATTTTGCATGCGCCTTTGTTGTTTGATTTGCTTGCAGAAAATTTTCTTGTCACACCAGAAGCGGTGAACAATCATCGAGCTCAAGCTCTTACTCCAGAACCTGAACCTGAGCCGGAACCTGAACTGGACCCTTATCGTGCATCATCTGTCCAGTCGGATCCGGAGATGACCAGCCAGTGGTATCCTGATTACACCTCCTAGTACACCGGGGAGAGTAGCGACGGTCCTTGGTACTAGACCAACTTAGGCCAAAAGCCTAAGCTTGGGAGAGTACGTATTTCTCACCGACTTTACATTCATGTTCAGACACTAGTCGTCGGTGCTCATACTCTTTCATTGTATTATCCATGCTAGTTTAAATTTCTTTTTCTAGTTTTCTTCTTGTGTGTTTGATAAACCTTAAGAAAAATCAAAAAACAAATCAGTTAGCTTAATTTCCATGCTTGTAGTAGAATTACAATGAAAACCCAAAAAGATTTCTAGTTCTTCTTCTTACTTCTTGGGAGCTTTCCCGTGTAAATAGTTTTATTTTCTTTTCTTTCCTTTGGGTGTCGAGAAGACCATATTGAAAATGTTTAGTGGCTCTCATATGCATGATTGTTTATTTAACTTAGAGCCCATATTACTTGTCTTCTCTCTTGAGTTGAATGCTTGCAGATTCCAGCTTAGTCCAATGCATGTGCACTCTTATTATTATACACATCCTTCGGTCGTGCTAGTGAAAGGCAATAATGACGATATATGATGAACGTATTGGGATGAGAAAAGCTGGTCTGAACTCGAGCTCTCTCGTTTTTGTAAATATGATCATTTCTGAGTCAGCTATTATGAAGTAAACATATTTGCAATGACATTTAGAGATTATAGTTGCTTGTGCCATACTTGATTAGCTATGAGTTATAATGGTTTACCTTGCGTGCCAACATGCTATTAGAATGATTATGATGTGGTATGATAAGATGGTATCCTCCTTTGAATGAATTGAATGACTAGACTTGGCACATGTTCACGCATGTAGTTGAATCAAATCAACATAGCCTTCACGATATTTATGTTCATGGTGGATTATATCCTACTCATGCTTGTAGTCGGTGTGAATTAATTTTAATGCATGTTTATGACTGTTGTCGCTCTCTCAGTTGGTCGCTTCCCAGTCTTTTGCTAGCCTTCACTTGTACTAAGCACGAATACTTCTTGTGCATCCAAACTCCTTAAACCCCAAAGTTGTTCCATATGAGTCCACTATACCTTCCTATATGCGGTATTTACCTGCCGTTCCAAGTAAATTTGTATGTGCCAAACTCCAAACCTTCAAATGAAATTCTGTTTTGTATGCTCGAGCAGCTCATGTTTCAACTAGGGCTGCCTATATCTTCCATGCTAGGTGGGTTATTCTCAAGAGGAGTGGACTCTGCTCCTCATTCACGAGAAAGGGTCGGTAACCGGGATGCCCAGTCCCATGATCCAAAAAGATCAAAGAAAATCAAAATAATTTAACAAAACTCCCCCAGGGCTGTTGTTAGTTGGAGGCACTCGTTGTTTCGAGCAAGCCATGGATTGATGCTTGTAGGTGGTTGGGGAGTATAAACCTTTACCATTCTGTTTGGGAACTTCCTATAATGCATGTAGTATGGAAGATACAACCATCTCATAGTTGTTGCGTTGACTGCGAAAGTATGCCGCTCAAAATGTTATTCAATCTCTATTTTAAAATCGAGCTCTGGCACCTCTACAAATCCCTGCTTCCCTCTGCGAAGGGCCTATCTATTTACTTTTATGTTGAGTCATCACCCTTCTTATTAAAAAGCAGCCGCTGGAGAGCACACTGTCATTTGCATTCATTACTACTGGTTTATATTGGGTATGACTTGACTGGATCTTTTTTACCATGAATTACAATGTTTAGTCAGTCCTTGATCTTTAAAGGTGCTCTGCATTTATGTTTTGCGGTCTCAGAAAGGGCTAGCGAGATACTATTTTGTTATGTCGTGTTATAATTATTTTGAGAAAGTGTTGTCATCCGATTTTTATTATTATGGCCTGCTAGCTGATTATGCTATTGATATGAGTAATTGTGAGACCTAGGTGTTATTGTGAGTATGGTTAGTTCATAATATTTGCTGAAACTTGAATGCTGGCTTTTCATGTTACAACAACAAAAGCAAATAGAGTTTGTAAAAGTTTTTCTTTATCACTTTCAGTTTATCAACTGAATTGCTTGAGGACAAGCAAAGGTTTAAGCTTGGGGGAGTTGATACGTCTCCAACGTATCTACTTTTCCAAACACTTTTGCCCTTATTTTGGACTCTAACTTGCATGATTTGAATGAAACTAACCCGGACTGACGCTGTTTTCAGCAGAACTGCCATGATGTTGTTTTATGTGTAGAAAAGAAAAGTTCTCGGAATGTCCTAAAAATCCATGGATGCACTTTTTGGAATTAATAAGAATTTCTGGGCGAAAGAAATACACCAGGGGGCCCACACCCTGTCCATGAGACAGGGGGGCGCCCCCCCCCCCTTATAGGGCGCGCACCCTATCTCGTGGGCCCCCTGGACCTCCACCGACCTCAACTCCAACTCCATATATTCACGTTCTGGGAGAAAAAAATCAGAGGGAAAGTTTCATCGCATTTTACAAGACAGAGCCGCCATCAAGCCCTAATCTCTCTCGGGAGGGCTGATCTGGAGTCCGTTCAGGCCTCTGGAGAGGGGGATTTGTCGCCGTCGTCATCATCAACCATCCTCCATCACCAAATTCATGATGCTCACCGCCGCGCGTGAGTAATTCTATCGTAGGCTTGCTGGACGGTGATGGGTTGGATGAGATTTACCATGTAATCAAGTTAGTTTTGTTAGGGTTTGATCCCTAGTATCCACTATGTTCTGAGATTGATGTTGCTATGACTTTGCTATGCTTAATGCTTGTCACTAGGGCCTGAGTGCCATGATTTCAGATCTGAACCTATTATGCTTCATGAATATATGTGTGTTCTTGATCCTATCTTGCAAGTCTATAGTCACCTATTATGTATTATGATCCGACAACCCCGAAGTGACAATAATCGGGATACTTCTTGGTGATGACCATAGTTTGAGGAGTTCATGTATTCACTATGTGCTAATGCTTTGTTTCGGTTCTCTATTAAAAGGAGGCCTTAATATCCCTTAGTTTCTGTTAGGACCCCGCTGCCACGGGAGGGTAGGACAAAAGATGTCATGCAAGTTCTTTTCCATAAGCACGTATGACTACTTACGGAATACATGCCTACATTACATAGATGAACTGGAGCTAGTTCTGTGTCACCCTATGTTATAGCTATTACATGAGGAATCGCATCCGGCATAATTATCCATCACTGATCCATTGCCTACGAGCTTTTCACATATTGTTCTTCGCTTATTTACTTTTCCGTTGCTACTGTTACAATCACTACAAAAACCCAAAAATATTACTTTTGCACTGTTACCTTTATTATCATACTACTTTGCTACTAAATACTTTGCTGGAGATACTAAGTTATCCAGGTGTGGTTGAATTGACAACTCAACTCCTAATACTAAAGAATATTCTTTGGCTCCCCTTGTGTCGAATCAATAAATTTGGGTTGAATACTATACCCTTGAAAGCTTGTGATCCCCTACACTTGTGGGTCATCAATAGCATATACATACAAATAGTCTCATTAAATCATGTCATCATCATAATCATCATCCAACACAAAGTGGTCTCTCGTCATCATCTCGAAAATAGCGATACAAGTGTCGATTACTTGCTACTACATCATCATCCATCTAAACAATGATATACGCGAGAAGAGCTATCACTTTGAGTGAGAGAGGAACTATGTAGTACATGAGTTCGTATCCCTCTCTCGCATTAGCATAAACCTAAACTAACTACTAGCGTAGCACTTCTTCTCCATCGATGATCTATACACCTGCATCGTCACATGAGTCGATGATATGCAACATATATAGTTGAGCAACAGAAAGAGACAGACTTGGCAAAAATAGAAGCAACATATCTTAAGCATAAATAACAAAGTTCATCGTACCCAAAATGCCCTAACTAGATTGATCTTCACTAGTCGAGGAGGACGGTTTAATTACATCACAAATAAAGTTTCATCGTGCATAACTCAAAGTTTCATCATTCAGAAAGTATGGACTAAACGAACACATTGTCATATATCGACAATCACTCCAGCATGTTGTGCCATCCATCCAAGTCAGGGAGATAGTCCCCGAGCTTAGTGAAAGGCTTTAGGTCGAGACGCTGAGCGGCTACGCATGTTCGGACTCTTCCCGTGACATTTTTCCTTCTTCATAGAACATCCCTGATTTTTCGACGACCTCCTTCATGATGATTTGGGCAAGTTCGCTGGATGTGATAGAACTCAGCTCGAAGTCGATGACCCTCGATATCTCCTAAGTTCTTTGCCCATTGCAGAATATGGGCATCGCGGATCTAGGTGACATGCGAAGGTTCTGGTGATCTGATGACCCACAAGTGTAGGGGATCTATCGTAGTCCTTTTGATAAGTAAGAGTGTCGAACCCAACGAGGAGCAGAAGGAAATGACAAGCGGTTTTTAGTAAGGTATTCTCTGCAAGCACTGAAATTATAGGTAACAGATAGTTTTGTGATAAGATAATTTGTAACGGGTAACAAGCAATGAAAGTAAATAAAATGCAGCTAGGTGGCCCAATCCTTTTTGTAGCAAAGGACAAGCCTGGACAACTCTTATATGAAGGAAAACGCTCCCGAGGACACATGGGAATTATCGTCAAGCTAGTTTTCATCACGCTCATATGATTCGCGTTCGTTACTTTGATAATTTGATATGTGGGTGGACCGGTGCTTGGGTACTGCCCTTTCTTGGACAAGCATCCCACTTATGAATAACCCCTATTGCAAGCATCCGCAACTACAAAAGAAGTATTAAGGTAAACCTAACCATAGCATGAAACAAGTGGATCCAAATCAGCCCCTTACGAAGCAACTTATAAACTAGGGTTTAAGCTTCTGTCACTCTAGCAACCCATCATCTACATATTACTTCCCAATGCCTTCCTCTAGGCCCAAATAATGGTGAAGTGTCATGTAGTCGACGTTCACATAACACCACTAGAGGAGAGACAACATACATCTCATCAAAATATCGAACGAATACCAAATTCACATGACTACTAATAGCAAGACTTCTCCCATGTCCTCAGGAACAAACGTAACTACTCACAAATCATATTCATGTTCATAATCAGAAGGGTATTAATATGCATAATGGATCTGAACATATGATCTTCCACCAAATAAACCAACTAGCATCAACTACAAGGAATAATCAACACTACTAGCAACCCACAGGTACCAATCTGAGGTTTTGGTACAAAGATTGGATACAAGAGATGAACTAGGGTTTGAGAGGAGATGGTGCTGGTGAATATGTTGATGGAGATTGACCCCCTCCCGATGAGAGGATCGTTGGTGATGGATGATGTCTACTACACAACCTTCTTCTCGTAGACGTTGTTGGGCCTCCAAGTGCAGAGGTTTGTAGGACAGTAGCAAATTTTCCTCAAGTGGATGACCTAAGGTTTATCAATCTGTGGGAGGCGTAGGTTGAAGATGGTCTCTCTCAAGCAACCCTGCAACCAAATAACAAAGAGTCTGTTGTGTCCCCAACACACCCAATACAATGGTAAATTGTATAGGTGCACTAGTTCGGCGAAGAGATGGTGATACAAGTGCAATATGGATGGTAGATAGAGGTTTTTGTAATATAAAATTATAAAAACAGCAAGGTAGCAAGTGATAAAAGTGAGCGCAAACGGTATTGGAATGCGTTGAAACAAGGCCTAGGGTTCATACTTTCACTAGTGCAAGTTCTCTCAACAATAATAACATAATTGGATCATATAAATATCCCTCAACATGCAACAAAGAGTCACTCCAAAGTGACTAATAGCAGAGAACAAACGAAAAGATTATGGTAGGGTACGAAACCACCTCAAAGTTATTCTTTCTGCTCGATCTATTCAAGAGTCCATAGTAAAATAGCACGAAACTATTCTTTCCGTTCGATCTATCCTAGAGTTCATACTAGAATAACACCTTAAGACACAAATCAACCAAAACCCTAATGTCACCTAGATACTCCATTGTCACCTCAAGTATCCGTGGGTATGATTATACGATATGCATCACACAATCTCAGATTCATCTATTCAACCAACACAAAAGTACTTCAAAGAGTGCCCCAAAGTTTCTACCGGAGAGTCAAGACGAAAACGTGTGCCAACCCCTATACGTAGGTTCATGGGCGGAACCCGCAAGTTGATCACCAAAACATACATCAAGTGAATCAATAGAATAACCCATTGTCACCACGGTTATCCCACGCAAGACATACATCAAGTGTGTTCTCAAATCCCTAAAGACTCAATTCGATAAGATAACTTCAAAGGGAAAACTCAATCCATTACAAGAGAGTAGAGGGGGAGAAACATCATAAGATCTAACTATAATAGCAAAGCTCGCGATACATCAAGATCGTATCATCTCAAGAACACGAGAGAGACAGATCAAACACATAGCTACTGGTACATACCCTCAGCCCCGAGGGTAAACTACTCCCTCCTCGTCATGGAGAGCACCGGGATGATGAAGATGGCCACCGGTGAGGGATCCCCCCTCCGGCAGGGTGCCCGAACAGGGCCCCGATTGGTTTTTGGTGGCTACAGAGGCCTGCGGCGGCGGAACTCCAGATCTATTCTTGACTCTGATAGTTTTAGGGTATATGGAGATATATAGGCGAAAGAAGTCGGTCAGGGGAGCCACGAGGGGCCAACGAGGGTGGAGGGCGCCCCCCTACCTTGTGGTCACCACTAAGCTTCCTTTACTTCAACTCCAAGTCTCTTGGATCACGTTCGTTCCAAAAATCACGCTCCCGAAGGTTTCATTCCGTTTGGACTCTATTTGATATTCCTTTTCTGCGAAACACTAAAACAAGGGAAAAAACAGGAACTGGCACTGGGCTCTGGGTTAATAGGTTAGTCCCAAAAATAATATAAAAGTGCATAATAAAGCCCATAAACATCCAAAACAGATAATATAATAGCATGAATGCTTCATAAATAATAGATACATTGGAGACGTATCAGCATCCCCAAGCTTAATTCATGCTCGTCCTCGAGTAGGTAAATGATAAAAGAAATAATTTATGAAGTGTGAATGCTAGAAGGTGCACAAGTTTGATCAATGATAATTTCAATCACCTTTTCTAGCGTCATTATATATCATAACAGTAGCTCATCTCATAAAGCTTCTCATGATCAAGTAACAAACTATTCACATGTTAGATCATAAACTTTTTTGAAAACTAACAAACCATGTTATTAGTCATCAAACAATTACAATTCATCTTATTTTCAGGAAGGGTCTATGTCAGAGCTTTAATTCAGCAAACTTCACATACTCAACTATCATTTAGTCTTTCACAATTGCTAACACTCACGCGATATTGATGGGTTCAAAGTTTTAATCAGACACAGAGAAAGATAGGGGCTTATAGATTCTATGTTTTAACCACTCACTAGCATCATCATGCCAAGCATCCATGATAAATTTCATTGAGTTTAGACATTTTATGCATTTTCTAGGATCTTCCCAGTGAAAAAAAAAACTAAAACACTAGCAGAAGATGATGCAATGTGCGTTCGGTGTCCGGATTCCTTTAAATTTAGTATAGAGACCTGCCATGAGTATGCCCACATGCTGGAAAAATTTGGTGTCATTTTATCTATCGAATGAAGCACACCATGTTCAAAGGTGGTGGTTCGGGTAGGCCGGTAGGGTAAGCCTAGATGCACTTTTGTCCACAAGAATAAAATGGACCCAAATTTTTCCACACAATAGTATCACTATGCCAAGCATCCATGATAAATTTCATTGAGTTCTGACATTGTATGAAAGGTGTGTTTGGTGTGCGAATTGCTTGAAATTTTGCATGGAGGCCTGCCATGAGCATGCCCACATGTTGACAAAATTTGGTGTCATTTCATGCATGGCAAGAAGCACACCCTGTTCAAAGGTGGTGGTTCAGGTAGGCCGGTATGGAAAGTCTGGATGCACTCTTTCCACATCAACAAAATGGACCATAATTTTCTCCACACACTAGCATCACCATGCCAAGCATCCATGATAAATTTCATTCTGTTTTGACATTTTTGCATTTTCTAGGATTTTCCCGGTGAAAAAACCCTAAAAACACTAGCTGAACATGACGCAATGTGCGTTTGGTGTTTGAATTCCTTCAAATTTTGCGTGGAGGCCTGCCCGCATGCCGGTAAATTTTGGTGTCATTTCATGCATCACAAGAAAACACCACGTTCAAAGGGGGTAGATCGGATTGGCCAATACGGCAAGTCTGGATGCACTTTTTCACATCAATAAAATGAACCCATTTTTTCACACACTAGCATCACCATACCAAGTGTCCATATAAATTTCATTGAGTTCTGGATTTTCATGCATTTTTAGGGTTTTCCCCATGAAACAACCCTAAAACACTAGCCGAACGTGACACATAATTGTTTCAAGTTTTGCATGGAGGCCTGCCATGATCGTGTGCACATGCGGACAAATTTTGGTGTCATTTCATGCATGGAAAGAAGCACACCATGTTCAAAGGTGGTGGTTTTGGTTGGTTGGTAGGGCAAGTCTAGATACTATTTTTTCACATCAATAAAATAGACCCATTTTTCACACACTAGCATCACCATGCCAAGCATTCATGATAAAGTTCATTGAGTTCTCCCATTTATACATTTTCTAGGGTTTTCCCGGTGAAATAAATCCTAAAACTTTAGCCGAACATCATGTTGGCGAAATTTGATGTCATTTCATGCATGACAATAAGCACATCATGTTCAAAGTTGGCGGTTCGAGTACGTTGGGCAATGCTCTTATTATTTGCAATTTCCGTCAATATCGATCAACACGAACATTTTCTTATATCCGAATTATTTCTTGACATTTGTCAACAATTTCAAATTCTGTATAAGAATTTTGTAAACATGAACACTTTTTCAAAAAATTTAATAAATTCCCAAATACCGTAAACCACGTACTTTAAAAAATTTGTCAACATTTTTAAAACACAAACGTTTATTGAATTGATGAACAACAAATTCAAAAGTGGTAACATTTTTTTGAAATTCCAGAACATCTTTATAATTTGTGAAAAATAATTGAAAACAATAATATTTTTTGGTATTCCCAAAAAATTCAAATTTTAAAACAGGTTTGTAAACGAATAATAAATGTCAGAAAGGAAATATTTAATTTAATGATCAGAAGAAAAAACAAAAAATACGAATAGAAAAAAGTACTCTCAGGCCTTGCCCAACTAGGGAACAACATTGCTTTTGTCAACTCCATGTTGGGCTGGCCCAAATATTCACCGATTTGTAAAATTTCATCAATTTTTGAAAAAGAAAGTTTATGAATATGAAAAATTACATGCTTTTATAAAACGTTTGTAATAGTTGAAAAGAGTTCCTGGATATGTTAGAAAAAAAAAATGAATCTAAAAACGAAGTTTAGGAATTTAAGAAAATGTTCCCGAGTTTAAATGGAAAAAAGCTCTAGTAGAACGTATGGTTTGGGCGAAAGGTTCCATCTGTGTACCTTTTTCGATATCCTTGAAATGACCAAACTTTTTCTAGGGCTTTGTATCACCATTCCAAAGCACCATGCCATGTTTTTATGATTTCAATAATTCTGCATTTTCCTCAAGAAGCTCTCTCATTCAATTCTTTTGATTCACTATGCTCCATAATTTTTGAGCACCTTTTTGATTGAGGTATTCAATTTTGAATTTGGTTTAGTATTTTGATAGGGTCAACGATTTTTCAAATCAATTGACATTTACCGGCCCATAAAAACATATCAGTCCCGCGCACACTCTAATCACTTAGAAAAACCAAGCGCAAATTTATTGTACCGGTAATCCCTAATTTTGGAGCTCTCTCATTCAAATGAGGTATTTAATTTTTTATTTGGTTCTCCATTTTGACAGGGTCAAAATTTATTTAAATCAATTGATACGAACCGACCTACGCACCCTCTCTCCACCTAGAAAAAGAACGCCAATATGTGAGACTGGTATACCAATATAATACATACATCCACCGATGTTGAAAATTGCCCCCACATAATTATGTGCTGATTAGCAGATAGCACAAAAAGGCCCACGAAAACACCACATAATAAATAATGAGAAAACACACTTCATCATTTCCCCCACTCGCCAAACCACACACTCCCCCAGTTTCTAAGTATAAGGTGTATTAGTTTTTTAAAAAGCTCAATTTCTTTAACTTTGACCAAGTTCAGAGCCAAAAACATAAGCACCACAAAACTGAATTGGTGTTCAATCAGAGTTCTAAAAATCAATAGAAGCTTAGTGATAAGTAGGATCTCTCATCTTACCGCTAATTCCTTCCCTAGAGTGCTAGCTCAATATTGTCCCTGCAGAATACATGGTTGCAAGCTGTTTTGATGGATTTATGAAAACAACCCAAACATACATTGCACATGGTTCAGTTTTGCTCATGTGAAGCCAGCTCAACATGCGATTTTTGCTAGTTTCCACCAAGTAGGGCAAGTACAAAGATGCAGAATTAGTGCAAGTCATAGACATCATAGAAGTGCAAGCTTTCTAAACAAAACATGACCAAATGTAATAAACCATTGTAGGCACGTACAAAAAGTTTTGATGTCCTCACAAATGTTGGTACTTAGGTAGACAACCCAAAAAGAAATTGCGTCGGTCCCAAGGTAAGTGTTTCTTCCGAAAGTGCAAACTATATGATAGTTCCAAGAGATATCCAAACCCCAAATCATCGGTGAAGGCCTTTGAACGTGAAAAAACCAGGCAGTAGTTCCAAGACACTTTTGAAACCTAGATCTTCGATGAATAATTTTTTATATTTTCGCTAGCTTTGGACCAATCGACTGCACATCATGAAGACTTCATCAGAAGTCATGTTCAACCTAGAGATATGGTAAGAACAACGAAACCTTAGTGAAAATTCAATATCATATCCCAAGTTTAGGAGTATGTTCTTTGTACCAACTTTTCCCTTATTTGGAAATCTAGCCACACTTTAACCCCCAATTGTTGGCCTTGTGACATCTCCCTAGATTAGGAAGTTACTTCGAAGGTTTTTTCCACTGTCAAATACAATTTTTAAACCGCAGCAGACTATGTTTTAGTAAATAGCGGGACAAGTAGAAGATGATATTCTAGGTACAATACTAGCACTTAATGGCGCAAAAAAAGTCACAAAAGTCACCCTTAAGCGTTCTATTGTACCTAGCCTATCTTCTTTTTGGCTTCTACTGCTATTTCATAATGCATAGTCTAATGTTATTCAAAAATTGCCCCTTGACATGTCAAAGCAAATCTCTGAAGTACACTTACCTAATCTAGAGAGATGTGACAAGGCCAAACAACTAAGAGGTAAAATGTGGCAAGATTTCTTAAATTTGTCACATATTCAAACTAGGAGCGTAAAAAGCGAAAATATTCCTAAATTTGAGATAAATATTTTTTCAATTTTGACTATTTTTTATCGTTACTTCCATATCCCTTCTAAGTTGAATACTCCTTGGCATTACTTAGTAGTTCCATACCGTTTTTCATAGGCTCACTAAAGAAACAAAGTCCTTCATCAATTATCTGACTACTGTCTCTAGGAACTACCCCATAGGGTGGAGTGCAAACTAGTAACACTTAACGCTGGACCCGTGACATGTGTATCAAACTTTGCCAGCACATGGAAAGTCTAGAAGATGAAATGTAGGCTGTGCATGCACACCAACGAAAGAAGTAATGAATCTTTTCTGAAGGTGCCTGATTTGAAACAAATTACTTATTTCCGTATGGAGCTTAGCACTGTCATTTCTGACCTATCAGTAAACTTCCATTTGTACTCAGTAGCCTTGTTGAATTTCAGTCTCATTTGCAACATCCAATTGCTTCAATGAATGATCTTTACTTCCGGAGCATTTTAACGTGAGATAAGAATAACATTATTCCACCATTTTTTCAGATAGAATTTGCCAACACGGACCTTGATGTATGTATGTTAATGTATCCAAGATTTTGGATTTCGTTTTATGATTTTTACCGGTCAAAGGCGAAATGGGCGAAATCCATTATTTTTCTTGGAAAAAATCGAACGAAAAGCACAGAACAAAATTTGAAATTTAGAACAAAATTTAAACGAAAATGACAAAAAATTTCTGAAAAAGGCTTGAACCAAGCAGAATCACATTCAACAGGTGAAAAATTGAAGCAAAATCAACTGATTTCCGAAGTAACAATCGTGTTGTACAAGGCGGGTCTTTCATTCTCATCAAACTAAACACAAGATACGAAGGGGAAAGGGACGGCCTTGCCAAGCACGTAGTGCTGCAGCTACAACCCCGGCACTGCCGACGCCTACATCCGCCGTTGAACCGGTCTCCGCACGCCATGGAAGAAGTGGATTGGAAGTAGAAAAAGGAGGAGGATGTGGACTGGAGTGGAGAAAGATGGGAGGAGGCGGGGAGCTTGGCTTGCATCGCTGGCAGGCGGCAGCCACCACTCTGTAAAGAGAAGTGAGGCACACAAGATTAGGGTTGATAGGCTTCGGTAGAGCATTTTATACCATCTGCGAGCATACGTGGACTATGGGCTGGGCCAGAAATTCAAAATGGGCCGAAAATTTTGGCCGCCTTGTATTTTTACTGGGCCTGGACGGCATGGGCGAATTTTGGACGAAAATCTGAAATTTTGGATGAAATCCAAAACTCTGAATGTATCATCACAAACTCATGCATTGTTTCTCACAACACAAATGGATCGTTGCCTTTGATGGTTGTATATTGAGAGCCCATCCATCTTATTTATTCCGTGGGTATTTTTTTTTGAGCATCAGTACAGACACAAGCGCTCATATACACGCGCATACACTCATCCCTATGAACGCACACACGCACACCCTACCCCTATGAGCACCTCCGAGAGACTGAGCCGGCATATCATCTTGAGATTTACGAAGTCACCATAGGCGCCTCGTCATCGACGGGAACGTCTCCTCCCACTGAAAGCGCATCGCCGGAAATCCTGAAATAAATCCAGGAATAATGCGAGCACCAGGATTTGAACCCTGGTGGGTTGGGGATACCACTGTCCACCTAACCAACTCAACCACAGGTTGATTCGCATTCCGTGGGTATTTGGGTGAACACGGCGATGAAAAGATACGCCTGGTGAACTACTATAACGAACTGGTTCCAATTTAATATTCTTGCCTAGTTTTTTTTGACAGAATAATACTATCGCCTAGTTAATTTGTGTGGGAGAGGCAATAAGTTAAATTTCCAAATGTTGCAGCTTAGTCCCAAACAAAAAGAACAGGTAAATGTCGAAGAAAAATATGCTCCATGGGGAACTGACTCATCTACCAAGATGAGGGCGAAGAAGAATATATACTAACCATCTTTTCTCTCAAAAGCTAGTAGCGCGACGCAGCAGAAATTTTTCAATGGCGATGCAGTAACATGACGAGATTATATTGGTCTCGAGTAGAATGGCACATAACAAATAGGCCACCATTGTAAGTCACAAAATATCCGCTGCAGTCAGAAACCTGAAAGGAACTAACACTATGATGATAGCATATCTTTTGGTAAATCTAACTATGGTGAACCAGTTGTATCAATAAAATTATAGCTGGTGAAGCAAAATCATCCAAAAGAACTTCAGTCCATCTTCAATAATTTAGTTAGACATTTACATGCAAAAGGCTTTCACACCATCCCAATTAATCTTGATTGCTGGCAGAGTTGGAACTCCGCCCCAAAGTAAACACAATTACCCGAGTTAAATCTGCCACAAACGATTTTGCTACTGCCTCGAGGTTCTGATGTTTAGGAAACAACTTTTGGACACTGAAACACCAGAGCTAAATCTGCCACAAACACAATCATTTATTTACTGTTTGCTCCGTTTCTACGGTTCGCAAGTCTTGCGAACCGTAGAAACGGAGCAAACAGTAAATAAATGATTGAAGAAAGAGAAGCATGTATACCAGAATCGAAGTAGATTGCACGTATTCAGCCTTGTCAAACAGTAATCCCCGGCCCAGTGTTTTGGCGTCGTCCCTGGCCACACGCGCGCCCGGATCTGCCGTCCACAGACGCACACTTCAGATTTCAGAACGCAATTTGAAGAAACATGTAAGTCAGATTGGCGTTACGTCTAGAAGGCGTTCCTCCCGACGACGACCACGTACACGACGGGATCCAAGAACGCTACGCGAGCCGCGCCGGCGGCCATGTCTCACTGATAAAGCGGGTTCGATCGCGCGGCACTTGTGGACACGGCGGCCGGCTGAAGACTTGCTGTGTTTGGTAAGGAGAGCAGTTGTTGGCGATGGTTTAATTAAAGTGGAGGCGGCAGTTCTCATCCGCGAGAAGATGAACGGGAAGGGATGTCGTGGTTCTAAGTCTGACAGTAGAAGTAGGGGTAGGTTAAGGAGAGGCGATGTCCTAGCTATGGAGCAGTCGTGGTGACAAGAGATGTACGAGTTCAGGCCCTTCTCGGAGGAAGTAATAGCCCTACGTCTCGGAGCCCTGAGGCGGTCGAGTGGATTATGAGTATGAGTATTACAAGAATCTGAACCCTTCTACCTGTGGAGGGGGGTGGCTTATATAGAGTGCGCTAGGACCCCAGCCAGCCCACATAATGGAGGGATTAAAGTACATTAAGCTAGGGGGGTTACTGGTAACGCCCCTCATAAGGTGTCTTAATTATCATTAAGTCTATTCAATAATAAACCGTTGCACTGCGGAGTGTCCTCTGACCTTCTGGTGGTCGAGTGAGCCTTCATGGTCGAGCGGGTCTTCCATGGTCGAGTGCTTCCAGTCTGGTCGAGTGCATTCTTCTTTGGTCGACTGGAAGATGATCTCTTCTGTGAGTACCCTTGGGTAGGACGATTAGGTCAGGCCTATGACCCTACCCTAGGTACATGAATCCATCATTAGCCCCCGAATGGATTGAGGCTTGAGTGAAGGAGGAGTTGACGTTGTTTCCGACTGCTTTTGCATTCTGGCTACATGTTGTCTTGGATCAAGATCTTCTTTGTTGGTAACAAGAAACTTTCCTTCAATCGACTTGATCCATTCTTGTTCTTCAGTCGAGTGACTTTCTTTGCTATATTTGAGTAACGGATCGCAGGAGATCTCGCGATTGACAGACTGATCCGTCGTCCGCGGATCTCGCGGGATACGAAATTTGGGGAAGCGCGCGAAACGGAACAGACTGCGGCGCTTGGATGGGACGTAACAGGGGCGCCTCGATTTTCGCGCCGCTTTCTCCGCCACGTATCGCGCAGTGCGGCCGCTCGGGATATGATTGGATCGCTTGGGTCCACATGTCATCCACTTGGAAGGGATGCTATAAATGTAACTCCCGGAGGCTCGTGTACAGTACCTTGTTCTTTCTCCTCCGTTCTCTCCGTCTCCGCTCTCCACCTCCGCTGCTGCTCCCTTGCCGTCTCTCCCCTTGCGCATTCCGCCGGCGGCCATGGGCAAAGAGAAGACGACGATGCTGGAGCGTGCGAAGAAGGCGTCGGTGGCGGAGAAGGCGTCGGCGGCCGAGAAGGCGAAGGGGAGATCCACCGGTCGCGGTGGTTCTTCGTCGAGATCCAAGCTGCCGAAAGGTTGGGTCCAGGGGGACTGGATCCAGTCGACGATCAGGGAGAAGGATCTCATTGATATGGCCAACGACGGATTGATTCCTCACAACGCCGCGAGACTTCCTGGCCTGGAATGGCAGCCTCAACCAGAAGAGGGTGAGTGCGTGCTTTTGGCCACCCATGTCGACCGAGGTTTTTCGTTGCCACCGAGTGTGTTCTTTCGAGGTTTTCTGAATTTCTTCGGAGCTCAGCTCCACCATTTCACTCCAAACTCCATCGCATACCTTGCCGCGTTTGTATCTATGTGCGAGAACTTCCTGGGTTGTCGACCGCACTGGGGCTTGTTCAAGTACATCTTCACATGTCGCTCTCAGACTGTGAAGAAAGCAAGCCCTGGTGACGAGAAGACCCAAGTGGTCCAGATGTGTGGTGGTTTAGGAGTCCAGATTGAGGAGCAAAAGCACTTTTCCAGCTATGCATTTTCCCGAGTCGGTTAGGGGTTGGCGATCGACCTGGTTCTATTGTCGAACGAGACGACTTGGGCGATCGACCGGCCTCCCGAAATTCACCATGAGTCGAGTGAACAGGCCCTCCTCCTTGAAGGTCGTCCCTGAAGAAAGGGCTGAAGTGAAGATGCTGATGGACCGGGTGGTGCAGCTGGTTAGAGACGGAGTGACTGGCATGGATCTCTGGAAGTTTTCCTTCAAGGCGAATCCAGCCCTTCAGTTCGGAGTCATCAGATGTGGTTGTATTGCGGCACCGAAGATGAAACTCGCGTCCACCCGGAGGCAGTCGACGATGCCGTAGTGGAAAGATGGCTGACCTCAATCACCGGAAACAAGGACAATCCTCGCGGATCCCGGAGGATTTCTCCGTTTGATCGTGACAATGTTCCAGACAAGGTACACTTGTTCTATTTTACATTGCATGTATGTCGAGTGTGTACGTGACTTGGTCGACTGAACTCTGCTTTGATGCTACCAGGCCCTCACAGAGCTATACTCAATGCCCAACGGCGCTCAAATTCCGACTGAGGAGGGGGAAGCCAGTGGAGGTGAGAGTCAGGAGGAGTGGAATTCAGATGACGCAGGAGACGACGACGACGATGATGATGATGACGAGGACGACGAGGACGACGAGGATGAGGAGGAGGAAGTCGCACCACCGCGCTTGGAAAGGCGGTCAAAGCTTGTGCACGACCCTTGGCTGAACGTAAAGGAGTCGCGATCGCTTGATCGACCAAGCGCCCTCGGACCGCTTCTCCGGTGCCGACTGAGAAGGCGCCGAAGCAACCGAAGGTAGTTCCGCCGAGGACAACCAAGCCTCTGCCAAAGATGAAAGTGTCCATCCCCACCATCTCAGGGTAAATATCTTGTTTAAATCTTCTTGTTCTATACAAATTTTGTCTCTGATTGGTACTTTGAGTCGGTCGACTGATTCTTTGGATTTTCAGTGCTGCGACCTCCGAAACCTCAGCCAGGGCTGAAGACCATGAGATGGAGGATGCCGCCACCTCAAATCCTGGTATTATATCCTTAATTCTTGTCCTTAGTCGACTGACTCAAAATTCCTGATCTTAACTCTTTTCTGAAGCTCCAGCCGATAATATCATCACTCTCCCTGATGATGATGATGAGGATGAGGAGCCACAAAGGGCTAGGAGGAGCAGGAAGGCATCCGCTGGCAGAGAAACCCAAGGTGCGACGGCGCCCGAGACCATCGTGACGGAAGGGGAAGTCGGCACTCGACACACTGTATCTTTTGCAAATCCGTTGACGAGTGCCCGACCCACTTCGTCGAGTGCTCGACAGCCTTCGATCTTCACCACGCACCACGTCCCGGAGGACCAGGCTGATGCTGCTAAAGAGGCGATCCGTCAAGCAGGGATCACGATGGAACAGGTGAAGATCGCTCGGGAAGCGAGCCAAGCAGCTTACGACGCCAGCTCTGCCCTTCAGAGTAATGTTCAGGTTAGTCGACCACCACCTGTTCTGTTAGGATATGCTATCGAAACTTTTCTTTCTGAAATTTGTAGCAATAGCAGTCACCCACTGGGTGTGTCGATAAAAACTTCTTGTTAGCGGGGGCACGCTGAGTGCACCCGCTGGGTGTAGTCCTCAAGGCTAAGGTCGACTGCTGGCAGTCGGTCTTAGGCTTACTAAGTAGATGTTTATCAGTATCCGAATGGAATGCATGTGTTTCTGAAACCAGTGGGGGCACGCTGAGTGCACCCACTCGGTGTAATCCCCGAGGCGTAGTCATTGCCGCGCTGATTGATTACTGATCTGAAGCATTGGTCGACTGGTCGATTTTTTTTTTGTGTTGGTCGACTGGTCGACTCTACCATAGGCTTACTAAGAATGAAACTGGTCGACTGGTCGACTTGCTTTTTAATCGGTCGATCTGGTCGACTCGTTTGAATAAGACCCGGTGGGGGCACGCTGAGTGCACCCACCGGTGTAGTCCCCGAGACTACGGTTGAATGCTTGCATTCGATCGTAGTCTTAGAAACGCACAATTCCTCTTTATTCACTCGGAAGTGAATTATCTCTGATATTTTTGCAACTGACACTTCGTAGAAATCTTGTGATCTTGCGGCACGCTATACTGAACTGGAGCAGAAGCATATTCAGCTCGAGTTGGACTTAAAACTGGTGCAGGAGAACCTGACAAAGGCGAAGGAGGAGACCAAAGGTATGTTTGGTGAGATTTCGACGACTCTTTCCTCCTCCCACTTGCTTCAATTTTGACTTTGTTGCAATTTACAGGCAAGGTGAGGGAAGCTCAAAGGAAGAAGGAGCTTGAGCTGTCTGAAAAGATCAAGCTTGCTGATGAAAAACTGGCCTCAGTTGCCAAGCTCGAACAGGATAACGCCGATCTGAAGACTGCTCTAGCCGCTGCTAACAAGGATGCTGAGCGAATGAAGTCTGACAAGAAGAACCTGACCGATAAGATCCTCCAACTGGCTGGGAAGAGGAATGAGCTGGAAAGCTTCTTGAGTGGTCTTGCTAAGGAATTGTTCCTTAAGCTCGAGGGTAACTTTCTTCACTCGACCAATTCCCCAACTGTTATGTTTCCACTCGACTATTCTCCTGATTCGGGACTTTGTCTCTGCAGAGTTCTGCCGCAACTTTGAAGAAGAAACCAGCCAGCTGGAGACGAGCGTTGACCTGCCAATTCCCGGTCGGCGATGAAACCGCTATGAACATCTTCCGACCGAGTCTCGTGTTGCCGCTGTTGTGGATTATCTCGCCAGATCAAGGTTGCTACGTCCGCATCGACTCGGACTTTCTCGCCCAAGGAGACAGTTCAGAATGACCTTGAATCACCGATGGCTCGGTGAACGCCGCCCCCGACCGAGTACAAGAGTGGAAGAAATCTTCGCTCGGTGTGGTGCGGACGTTGCCTTCAATGTCCGCGCGAGTCCATTGCAAGGAAGCCGAGAAGACAAGTGGCGGCTCTCCGAGTGGCCAACACCAAAAAGCACGACTTGGGACCTTCATGGAGACTTTCATTGCTGCTGCCACGCGGATCGCCGACGGGATTGATCTTGACGAGTTCGTTGCTCCATCCAGCCCTCCACGGGAGGGTAAAAACTTTCCTTGACCTTAAATTTGCCTCGGAATGCGAGTGAAGTTGTAACCGATAAAACTTTAATGGCTTAGTGCTGAGCACTCTCGGTTACTTTAGGTGTCGACCTAAATTTAGATTGGATTTTTGAAAATGATTGCTCTCGGCTTAAATTGCTCTTTGCAGGTTGACAGCGAAGCACTTACTGCAATCGACTTATTCCTTAGGCAAGCACTGGGCTGCAGCTAAGCCTCCGAGTGGAAGTCTGACTTACCACTCGGTAGGATTTTAATAACTTAGGCGAGCACTGGGCTGCAGCTAAGCCCCCGAGTGGGAGGTCTGCTCTCCACTCGGTGGGATTTCTTTTACCTTAGGCGAGCACTGGGCCGCAGCTAAGCCCCCGAGTGAGAGGTTTGCTCTCCACTCGGTGGGATTTCTTTTATCTTAGGCGAGCACTGGGCTGCAGCTAAGCCCCCGAGTGGGAGGTTTGCTCTCCACTCGGTAGGATTTCTTTTATCTTAGGCGAGCACTGGGCTGCAGCTAAGCCCCCGAGTGGGAGGTTTGCTCTCCACTCGGTGGGATTTCTTTTATCTTAGGCGGCACTTGGGCTGCAGCTAAGCCCCGAGTGGGAGGTCTGCTCTCCACTCGGTAGGATTTCTTTATCTTAGGCGAGCACTGGGCTGCAGCTAAGCCCCAGTGGGAGGTTTGCTCTCCACTCGGTAGGATTTCTGTTGTATTTGTGTCGAAGCTCGGAGAAGAGGGTCATGATCGACACGTTGTATTTGTGTCGAAGCTCGGAGAAGAGGGTCTCAGCTAGCTGCGCCTCGTTTTCCTTGAATATACTTTATACTTAGGCGAGCACGGGCTGCAGCTAAGCCCCCAGTGGAAATCGGCTTACCACTCGGTAGGATTTTTAATTCCTTAGGCGAGCACTGGCTGCAGCTAAGCCCCGAGTGGAAGTCCGCTACCACTCGGTAGGATTTTAATAACTTAGGCGAGCACTGGGCTGCAGCTAAGCCTCCGAGTGGAAGTCGGCTTATCACTCGGTGGGATTTTAATAACTTAGGCGAGCACTGGCTGCAGCTAAGCCTCCGAGTGGAAGTCGGCTTACCACTCGGTAGGATTTTTAATAACTTAGGCGAGCACTGGGCTGCAGCTAAGCCCCCGAGTGGAAGTCTGGCTTACCACTCGGTAGGATTTTAATAACTTAGGCGAGCACTGGGCTGCAGCTAAGCCTCCGAGTGGAAGTCGGCTTACCACTCGGTAGGATTTGTAAAAACTTAGGCGGAACGGATTCGCGCCTAAGCCACCCACTGGGGAAGTGAAAATTTTACTCGACATAAAATAAAGAGTGACAAAATTATGAAGGAATTATGACACTATTACTTCAAAGCTCGTGAGCTACAAGAGTACTTTATTACAATTCGTCCGAAGCGAAAGACTTTAAGTGTAAAAGGGCGGAGCAGATCCGCATTCCAAGCTCGGGGCTCATCGATATCGTGCTCGACATTGTATAGACGATATGCCCCATTGTGGAGAACCTTTGTGACGATGAAGGGACCTTCCCATGAGGGAGCAAGCTTATGTTGTTTCTGCTGATCCACCCGAAGGACCAGATCTCCTTCCTGGAAGGCTCGACCTCTCACATTTCTGGCGTACAGGCGGCGCAAGTCTTGCTGGTAAATGGTCGAGCGGATCAGAGCCATTTCCCGCTCCTCTTCCAAGAGGTCGACTGCATCCTGACGCGCTTGCTCAGCTTCTGCTTCATTATACAGTTCAATTCGTGGAGCATTGTGAAGGAGGTCACTCGGTAAAACCGCTTCTGCCCCATAGACCAGGAAAAAAGGAGTTCTCCCAGTCGACCGATTAGGCGTGGTCCGCAAACCCCAAAGCACTGAAGGAAGTTCGTCGACCCAAGCTCCAGCTGCATGCTTGAGATCTCGCATCAAACGGGGCTTCAGACCCTTGAGGATTAATCCATTGGCTCGCTCTGCCTGTCCATTCGACTGTGGATGGGCGACTGAAGCATAGTCGACTCGTATGCCTTGGGAGTTGCAGAAGCCCTTGAATTCTTCCGAGTCAAAATTCGACCCATTGTCCGTGATAATGCTGTGCGGGACTCCATACCTGAACGTCAACTTTCTGATGAAGGAAACTGCAGTGCTTAGCCTCAATCCACTTGGTGAACTTGTCGACTGCTACCAGTACATGCGTGTAACCACTCCGACCCGTTCGTAAGGGACCGACCATGTCCAACCCCCATACAGCGAAAGGCCAAACGAGCGGAATGGTCTTCAAGGCTGACGCAGGCTTGTGTGACATATTGGAATAGAACTGGCATCCTTCGCACTTATCCACTATTTCTTTTGCCATCTCATTTGCTCTTGGCCAGTAAAATCCTGCTCGGTATGCTTTGGCTACAATGGTCCGAGAGGACGCATGGTGACCACAGGTCCCCGAGTGGATATCATTGAGAATGACTCGACCTTCTTCCGGCGTTATGCACTTTTGTCCGACTCCCGTTGGGCTTTCTCTATATAACTGCCCATTGATAACAGTAAAGGCTTTGGATCGACGGACGATTTGTCGGGCCTCTTCCTCATCCTCTGGGAGTTCCTTTCTCAGAATATACGCAATGTATGGAATTGTCCAATCGGGAGTAACTACTAAGACCTCCATGACCAAGTCGACCACTGCTGGGACCTCAACTTCAGTCGGGTCTGTGGCGCTCTTGGGTTGTGGGGCTTCCTCTGTGTAAGGATCTTCTTTGACTGACGGAGTGTGTATATGTTCCAAAAACACGCCACTCGGAATGGCTTCTCTCTTGGACCCTATCTTCGCCAGATCATCTGCTGCCTGATTTTTCAGTCGGGGGATGTGATGGAGCTCCAACCCCTCAAACTTCTTTTCCAGCTTCCTCACTGCATTGCAGTATCCGGTCATAGCCGGGCTTCACGCCCCACTCCTTCATCACTTGATTGACCACTAGATCTGAGTTGCCATAAACCATCAAAGCGACGGACGCCGAGTGAGATGGCCATGCGCAATCCATATAGAAGGGCCTCAGATCTGCCTCATTGTTGGAGGAATCAAAGTGAATCTGGAGCACATACTTAAGCTTATCTCCTCTGGGGAAACCAGAACAACCCCGGCACCAGAACCATTCAGCATCTTGGAGCCGTCAAAGAACATGGTCCAATGCTCCGAGTGAACTTCAGTCGGTTGCTGTTGTTCAATCCACTCGGCAAGGAAATCAGCTATAGCCTGGGACTTAATAGCTTTCTTTGCCTCAAATTTGATATCAAGGGGAAGAAGTTCAATCGCCCACTTCGCCACTCGACCGGTTGCGTCTCTGTTATGCAAGATCTCTGATAAAGGGCGCCACCGACGATCGTGATGAATGATCAGAGAAATAGTGAGCAACCTTCTTTGTGGTCATGTATATACCATACACAAGCTTCTGATAATGTGGGTATCTTTGCTTGGATGGAGTCAAGACTTCAGACAAATAATACACTGGGCGCTGAACTTTGAAGGCCTTTCCTTCCTCTTCCCGCTCGACCGTAAGCACGTAGGCCCGACAACTTGTCCAAATGGCTGCAATGTAAAGCAACAGAGGCTCTTTGCTGATTGGAGCAGCAAGCACCGGCTGGGTGGAGAGCGAGCTTTTAGCTCGGCAAACGCTGCATCGACTTCCGAGTCCACTCGAACTGTCAGCCTTCTTCATCGATCGGTAAAGAGGTAATGCCTTTTCACCGAGTCGTGAGATGAATCGACTTAAAGCGCCAAGCATCCAAAGAAGCTCGACGCCGTGCACTCGCATGTATGCGTTTCATTGGAGAATAGTGCCTATCTTCTCTGGGTTAGCATCGATTCCTCGTTCGGAAACGAGAAAACCGAGTAATTTTCCACCAGGAACTCCGAATGTGCACTTGGACGGATTGAGCTTGATATCGTACCTTCGGAGGTTGGCAAATGTTTCGGCGAGGTCAGCGAGCAGGTCGGAACCTTTTCGCGACTTAACGACGATATCATCCATATACGCTTCCACATTCCGGTGATCCGAGGAGAAGACACTTCGAATCATTCGCATAAATGTGGCTCCGGCATTCTTGAGGCGAATGGCATGGTGATATAGCAGAAGCACCCGAATGGAGTGATGAAAGCTGTTTTTATTTCGTCGGGTCCATACAGACGGATCTGATGATACCCAGAATATGCATCTAGAAAAGACAACCTCTCACACCCCGCGGTCGAGTCGACAATTTGATCGATGCGGGGGAGGGGAAAATGATCCTTCGGGCAGGCCCGATTGATGTGCTTAAAATCAATGCACATGCGGAGTGAGTTATCCTTTTTGGGGACCATGACAACATTGGCGAGCCACTCGGAGTGATAAATCTCTCGGATGAATCCTGCTGTCAACAGTCGAGCCACTTCTTCACCAATAGCCTTTCTCTTCTGGACGGCGGACCGCCGAAGATGCTCTTTCACTGGTTTCGCTGTCTTGTCGACTCGTAGGCGATGCTCAGCCAGCCTCGAACACGGCATGTCGGTGGCTTCCATGCAAAAATGTCCCAGTTCTCACGGAGGAACTGGATGAGCGCTTCTTCCTATTTCGAGTCGAGTGTTGTGGATATGTGAGTCGGAGCTGCGTCGGGGTCAGTCGGATGAATATGGACGGGCTTCGTCTCACCAGACGACTTGAATGCAGATTCTGTGGCTGGCCTCTTAGACTTTAGCAAATCACTCGGATCCGCGTTTTGCATATACTCTTCGAATTCGACCGCTGTCACTTGAGAGTCGGCAATCTTCGAACCCTTCTGAAAGCATTCCTCTGCCTTTTTCCGATCGCCGGTGACAGTGATCACTCCCTTGGGTCCTGGCATTTTCAGTTTGAGGTACACGTAGCATGGTCGAGCCATGAATCGTGCGTAGGCAGGCCTCCCCAAAATGGCGTGGTATGCACTCTGAAAATCCACAACCTCAAAGGTTAGCTTTTCTTTGCGGAAGTGCTTGGAATCACCAAAAACCACGTCCAGGGCTATTTGGCCGAGTGAATTGGCCTTCTTCCCTGGTATGACTCCGTGGAAACTCATATTGCTGGCACTCAATCGGGACATCGGAATGCCCATCCCTTTCAATGTATCCGCATATAACAAATTCAGCCCACTGCCACCATCCATCAGCACTTTTGTCAGTCGAGTGCCTTCGACAATTGGATCGACCACTAACGCTTGCGCGCCAGGTGGCAATGTGAGTCGGGTGATCAGATTGGTCGAATGTGATGGGTATCTGGGACCACTTCACATAACTTGGCTTAACTGGGGCAACCATATTCACCTCCCGATTGATGACTTTCAGTCGACTTTTGCTTTCCACATCCGCGAAGATCATCAGAGTGGAGTTGACATGCGGGTATTCCTCCTCACTGTCCTCTTTGTCTCCGGCCTTGTCTGGCTCCTTCTCCTTGTCCTTAGACTGTTTGCCCTGAAACTGCTGGATCAGGAGTCGACACTGGCGTGTGGTGTGCTTCGGGTAAATAATGTTGCCCTCTTCATCCTTCTTCGTGTGAATATGGCATGGCATATCCAGCACGTCATTTCCTTCCTTATCTTTCACTTTCTTCGGATTCCAGGATCCTTTGGGTTTCCCCTTGAACTTCCCCTGAGTGACGGCCAGGGCCTCTCCGGGAGCTGCTGGCTCGGCTTTGCGTTTCTGCTTCCGACTGGAATTGCCTTTCTCCGACTGGCTCGGCTTGTACTTGCCACTTCGGAGTCGGTCTTCTTCCTCGCCGTTGGCGTATTTGCTAGCAATCTCCATCATTCGACTCAGGGTCATGTCCCCGGTTCGACCGAACTTCAGACTCAATTCTCTGTTTTTGACACCGTCCTTGAAGGCGCAAACCGCCTGATGGTCAGACACATTTTCTACAGTGTTGTGCAAGGTAATCCACCTCTGAATGTACTCTCGGAGAGTTTCATTGGTCTTCTGCACACAAACTTGCAGCTCTGTCAAACCAGCCGGTCGCTTGCAAGTCCCTTCAAAAGTCCTGACGAACACTCGGGACAAATCCTCCCAAGTATATATACTGCTGTGAGGTAATTGACTCAGCCATGCTCTGGCCGAACCTTCCAACATGAGGGGCAAATGTTTCATGGCCACCTCGTCATTTCCACCACCAATTTGAACAGCCACTCGGTAATCCTCAAGCCAAGTTTCAGGCTTAGATTCTCCAGTGAACTTGCAGACTCCTGCTGCCAATCTGAAATTGGGGGGGATCACCGCGGCTCTGATAGCCCTGCTAAAACACTCCGGACCGGAGACGTGCACTCGACTACTGGTGGGTGCATCTCTCTCGGGTCCTCCTCGATGGGCTCTGTTCCGGTCGACCAAGCCTTGCACGATAATGGACCGCGCATCAAAGCTCGGTTCCTCGGGTCGATTGGAACCTTCGCCAGATCTTCTGTTCGTCTGTCATCTTGCCGCCGAGGAGCGTATGACCCTTCCCTCGGAGGGGAAGGGGGCATTCGACGCCTGTCATCTCGGTCGGAACGGTCTCCGAGCTGCTCTCGCCGGTTGTCGCGCCCTTCCCGCCGCGGAGGCGATCTGGGGCTGTGAGCCGATTGTACAGTGTTCGCAGCGACGGATCGGCTGTGAATCCTGTTGCGCGACTGCGACACGGCTGAGTTTTGATTACCTGCCGCTCGGAGTAAATCTCTGATCTGCTGCAAGCCTCTTCCAGCTTCCGACTGGGACGGCTGAATAGATTCTGCTATACGAGTTGCAGCTGCTAAATTCTGAATTGGCGTGCGGTATACCTGGGTCGGCGGGAAAAGCCGACGTCGACTGGATTCAGGGAGTCGTTGCCGCGCGCGTTCGTCGAGTGCTCGCTGAAGATTCTCCAAACGAGCGCGCTCAGCCACATTGGCCAAACGTGCTTCCTCCAAGGCACGAGCCTCAGGGGTCTCTCCGGCGATGGGAGTATGTAGTGCATCCATGTTCCTACGACGAAGCTCTTCTCTTTGTAGAGAGTCGAGTGTCTCGGGCTGGTACTCCTCGTGTTCTTGCACGGGGTCACCTCCCCCGGCGGCCCCGCCGCCGTGGGCGAAGCCGGGAGGACTGTGAGGGCCGTCGACCATGAGGACCTCCGCCGCCGGATCACTGCTATCACACTCGGATGCAGTCTCTACGGAGCCAGTCGACAGATCAAACAGGCCGTAGAGAGATTCGTCGGGCTCAATAACCGCAACTTGGGCGGTGGCTGTCTGGCGAGCCACCGCGTGCTTCACCCACCGCTGAAGCCTCGACCTACCAGAGCGCTTGCGCTGGTGGGAGACCGGGCGGGCGACCGATAAGGGAGTCGACCGATACGGAGTCGACGGTTGCCGCAGCAAAACGCCGCGAACACATGCACGAAAGTGCGTCGCCCCGCGGACGGGGAGCGCCTCGATGTCAAGAGGGGCCTCCTGGAGCCATGCGGAGTCGTCGGCGACGAAAGTGAGAGCACCGAGACGGATCTCGTGCCCCGCACCCAAAACTCCAGAAGTCATCATGATGAAGGTACTCGGAAGTACTGCAACTCCTCCACAAATCGCTAAAACACCTGCCCCACGGTGGGCGCCAACTGTCGTGGTTCTAAGTCTGACAGTAGAAGTAGGGGTAGGTTAAGGAGAGGCGATGTCCTAGCTATGGAGCAGTTGTGGTGACAAGAGATGTACGAGTTCAGGCCCTTCTCGGAGGAAGTAATAGCCCTACGTCTCGGAGCCCTGAGGCGGTCGAGTGGATTATGAGTATGAGTATTACAAGAATCTGAACCCTTCTACCTGTGGAGGGGGGTGGCTTATATAGAGTGCGCCAGGACCCCAGCCAGCCCACATAATGGAGGGATTAAAGTACATTAAGCTAGGGGGGTTACTGGTAACGCCCCTCATAAGGTGTCTTAACTATCATTAAGTCTATTCAATAATAAACCGTTGCACTGCGGAGTGTCCTCTGACCTTCTGGTGGTCGAGTGAGCCTTCATGGTCGAGCGGGTCTTCCATGGTCGAGTGCTTCCAGTCTGGTCGAGTGCATTCTTCTTTGGTCGACTGGAAGATGATCTCTTCTGTGAGTACCCTTGGGTAGGACGATTAGGTCAGGCCTATGACCCTACCCTAGGTACATGAATCCATCAAGGGACGCACAGGTCGTCACGTGAAGGGGAAGCGGCGCGAGGGGAGAAGAGGGGGCGGTTCTCATCCGCGATAAGAGGGTCTACAGCCGCGCGCATTAAACTCACCTCAGTAGTCCGGGCGGACGGCCCAGATCAAACGAAAACCGACCCGGGCGGACGTCCCAAACCGGCATCAAACGACCCGAGCTGACCGATATATCTCATATACAGCCTAAATATAGGGCGGATACGGGTGGCCCGGACGCGACCGGACATGTCTATTACATCGGAGCCAGCCACGCTGGCCCATCCGTTCCAACATATATTCGTCATCATCTGCTTCTCGGGTCAAACCCTGGCCACTCCACTCCACTACACTTCACTTCACTTCACCCCAAGCTCCCGTCCAGCGATCTTCGGCTTTCCTCTAGCATATCAGGAAGTAGATCTGACTCTCACAACTCCGAATCTGTTGACTGGGGTGTCGTTCCATGTGGGTTGGAGGAGGCAATGACCGCATTGCTCTACGTCGCCCCAGACAACTGCACCCGGCCGACGGTGGGATCTGTTCGGCATGAATCCATTGCAGCGGCTCATCGGGCGATCGAATCCTTCAGGACTAGATCATCGCAATCCCTTAGCTCGTCATCTCCCGGGGGCCGGAGTATGAGAGCTACCGAGACCGGTGTGCCCGCGACCTTGAAGAGGAGAGGATGAGGGTGGCCGAGGCCCACCTCGCTACCGACATGGCGGCGCGGAGGCGGCCGATGCGGCAGCGCGCACTGCCATGTAGGAGAAAGCCATCCGCGCCCGCATCATAAAGAAGCGACAACAGAGGAACATGTGTGTTCTCCAAAGATGTGTGAAGAGAAGACTGCATTATCGACCACTATAGATACCCTTAGCATTACCTTGAAGAGAGTTTATGGGGGAAAATAGGATGACCTTGAGGGGACGAAGACTTAGATACGTGGCCTTTGAGAACTCCTCAGAGACCGAGCTGGTGTTAAACTTGTCATATCCGTGAAAAACACTGTTTTTCGTCCCTAAGCTTGGACTGATCAAATTCAAAAATCGAAGTAACAGGATCCCCAAGTTTCAAATTGGTTCGCTAAATTGTCGAACAGAGGTTTCGAATATGTCGTAGCTTAGTCTCCAGAAAAGTTAAATAATTTTTTGGTTTTCATGATACATATTTAAGACCCTCCTCATCTAAATCTTCAGTTTGGACCTTGACAGGTCAAAGTGGAATAATGTCCACGTGCCCGGGTATTATAACTCGTCAAAACTTCGTTAAGCCCAAGGCATTGACATGCTAATTTTCTAGTTTTGTTACTCCTCCGCGGATCTACTTCTGTATGGAACATGCATCTGAGTGGCGCAAGCGGCATCTTCTTAAAATGAATTAAGTACGTATGTGCAAATAAGGCGAAGGCGACTGGGAAGATGCATGCATATGCATTGCCATATGTGAAGATGAAAGTATAGTTAGTGTTAGAATTGTGTCCAATATTATTGTACAAGGTAGGCTACAGTTGGACTTGGTTTTAGACTGTGTGTAGACAGGGTAGGAGTTGTGTCCTAATAGGACACCTGTATCCTAGGCCTCTCATATATATCTGGGGTAGACACACAATGTAACCTATGCCAACATAATAGCATGGACACGCGGGGGGCAGCCGGCGACGTGTGCCGGCGCCCGAGCGGCCGGGGTGCGGTATTGTGACGGTGTCATGGGGAGGAGCGCCCGTAGTCATGCCCCGGGAATGTAGCCATATCGGTGAACCTCGTTAACAAATCTCGGTGTCGTGCTCGTGTGATTGCTTGGTTCTCGGTAGATTGACAGAGCGCCTCGGATTTATTCTAACAAGTGGTATCAGAGCCCAGGTGCCCGGAATGAATCTCGGTAGACTCACGGGTGGTTGGTCATGGTTGATGGGCTGGAATTGCTGGTGTTAGCGGGCCCATGGATGACCGATGTGTGAGGGGGAGATTGTTGGGTTTAGTCCCACATCGGTTGTGGGGGGGAGACATAACACGATTAATAAGGGCGGGGGTGTCCCCTCCTAACAGGCTAGTCTTTTGGGGGGAGAGGGCACAAGGCCTGTCATAAGTCGGTGTTGCTCTCCGATTTGGCCTGGTTGACGCATGTGGGTCGGACACGCTGGTGATAGCGGACCCGGGATTGCGTAACAATGCTTCCGCTATGCAATTCCGGGTCCGCTACACCAGTGTTTCCGACCCACATGCGTCACCAGGCCCAACCGGAGAGTAACACGACTTATAAGGGCGGGGGTGTCCCCTCCTAACAGGCTAGTCTTTTGGGGGGAGAGGGCCCAAGGCCTGTCATAAGTCGGTGTTGCTCTCCGGTTTGGCCTGGTTGACGCATGTGGGTCGGACACGCTAGTGATAGCGGACCCGGGATTGCGTAACAAGTGGTATCGTGAGCAAGGTTGGAAGGTCTGAAAGGCCGGGATTGTTGATCTAGAGGAGGCCGAGCCGTGTGCTGATTTTTTGTTCGTCATGAGGCGATCGAGGACATTGGCGGGATCGGTAGCGGTGGAATAGCAATCGGAAGCAGCAGACAATCGCAGCAGCAGTCCCTGGCGAGATCGAAGTCACAGCAGAACAACTGCACGTGAGCATGCGCGTGGCGTCCTGAGGCAGCGGCGGATCGATCGGGCGTGAGAGCATCTCCAACGGCCGCGCTATAGCGCCGCGCGCAAAAAACCAGTTAGCGCGCGCGCTGCGTCTGGTTTGGCGCGGCGCGCTGCGCCCGCTCCAGCAGCCGCGCTAAAATGCAGCGCGCGCGCGCCGCTCCAGCAGCGCCCAAAAATGCAGCGCGCACAAAACATTTTTTTTAATTTTCGAACGCATAGATAAAATAAAAACTAGATAGATTGCATAAAATAAAAACGATACAAAGTTATTTTACATCGGTGCAACTAGATAGATACTAGATAGATAGTTCGAAAGCATAGATAAACTACGGCGCAACTAGATAGAAACTACTCTACGTCGCTATCATCGCTATCATCCTCGGCGGTGTCGTCCGAGGTGTTCAGCCGATGTCCAGCCACCGATCATCGTCGGCGCGAAGAACGACTGCCCACCTGCTGCAACGATGTCGGACTGCTCATTCGCCAACGCCTTCCGCTGACGCCTTTCCAACCGCTTCTCGCGGCGCCTTTGCGTGTCCTCCGCGCGGCGGCTTGCCCAGTAGGCCTGCTCGTAGGCGATGTCCTCCGGGTGGCGCTGGCGCCAGTCCGCCATGATCCTCTCGTCCTCCTGAGCGACGAGGAGGCGGCGTTGCTGCTCGGCGTGCTCCGCATGGTCTTCCGCCAGCGGAGACGAAGCGTAGGGGCGCGGTCGAGCTTGCTGGAGCGTGTACGTCTTGAAAATTCATCGCCGCTGCCGTTTAGGGCGCCACGCCGCCGCGCGCGTCGTCTGCTGCTGGCGTTCTGGCGCGCCGTCTCAGATCGTGCGAGGCCGAGCCGAGTGCGCGGAGCGTATCTCCGCGTGTACACGCCGTTAGGCGCGGCGACGCCGCGTAGCCGGACGCTCGGCGGCGCGGCGGCATGGCGGCGCGGCGATGGTGGGGCGCTGAGCGGCGGACGCTTGCCGGTGGCGGAGCGCTGGAGCGGCGGACGCGCCGGTGGCGGGGCGCGTGGCAGGAAGACGAAGAGGGGGAAGAAGGTGCGAGAGAGGCGCGTGGCGCGCGCCGCATTTTATAGGCGCGCCGGAAGCGGTGCGCGAAATATGGCGCGCGAGCTGGCGCTTGCTGCACAAGAAGCGTTCCAGCGCGTGATTTTCCCGCCGCCGCTGGAGCGCGGCAAAACGTCCCGCGCGCGCTAAAACCTGCGTTTACCGCGCGCGCGCGTCGTTTCGCGCGGCCGTTGGAGATGCTCAAAGCGCACAGATGCATGCAGAACGTGATCCAGGTTGCCGGGTAGCGGGCAGCAAGTCAAAGGCGGATTGGGCCAGAGGGCAGCCCATGCGGCGGAACGTGGATGGAGCGCAGGCTGGCCAAGGCTGATGGTAGGCCCACACGGGCGTGCTTCGTGCTGTCTAGGCAAGGTACGGACAAGGTCCAGGAGCGGAAAGCTGCACGAAGCGAGAGATTTTGTTGAAAAAAAGGAACAAGTCTAGGCGTGCATGCATGGTGTTCAGGAGCATTGGTGTGGATCATGGATTTTTGTCCTATTATGCTAAGGGTACACGGAAGGCTGCTACCACGGGACAAGTTCAGAGGAAAAAAGGGTCCCTACGTACACAAAAGTATCTCGCAAACGATGTCAAGAAAATATGCAGAAGTATCTATTGGCATTAAGTTTGCATGTAGCTTGTTTTCTGGTGGCTCGAGTTGCTGAGAGTGCTTGGAGTGTGTGCGGCAAGGACGGGGATGTGCGTATAAGGCTTAGAGGAGTCTGGAGTGCGCCGTGATAGGATTATGCAAACACAGGCGTCAAGCAATGCACGGATATGTGCGGGGCGGACATGATGCAGGGTGGAGCATGGTTGCAGTCAGATAATTCGGCTGTGTCGGACTGGACAGTCTGATCGATCGACGTGGATGTTGGTCAAAGCAGAAGATGGTGGTGATTTCGGCAACGACGACATAGGAGCGTGATGCTGATGGTAGCCGACTTCTGGGGTGTGGAAACACGTGGTGCAGGCCTGAGGGCTTGTGCGGCTTCGACAGACTATGGCGCAGGGTTGATTCAAGACGGTGCACATGAGAGCTTGGAGTTGACAGGGCGCGGGAGGGGTGGCACGTACAACCATCATGTAGTCATGTTGAAGGTGGAGCTGGAGTCTGACGAATGACTACACTCTGTGCTGATGGAGGGGCTATGGCGTAAGAATTCGGAGAGTCGAAGCCTATTTCAGCAGGATAGCGAGAGACACGTGGATCGGACTGGGTACCAGTGGTCTAATGGAGACGTGATACTCGGCATCGGTCGGTGATGATCGGTGGTTCTCTGTAGTGGGGGTTGAGGCAGTGGGGGCTAGCTACCCGGGAGACTCGACTAGGACAGCAGAGGCTCGGCGCGGTGATAGCAGCGAGGCGTGCGATAAGCACGGGACACAGTGGCAGGCCAAGGCACTGATGGTCAGACATGTGGTCAGACAAACTGTGCAGGGGGTGCTGAAGCAGTGTTGACGAGTACCGGATTCAAGTTGGTGACTGGGTCTATCGGTGCTAGTTGATGGACAGTAGTTGACCGTGGAGAATCTGAGAAAGTGGCGGAAAGTCTGAAATTGTCAAAAGCTGAGAGAGTACATGGCCATATATTATGTGGTATTCAGTGCACATGGCAAAGTGCGGATGACAAGTATAGAAGGAGGCAGAGTGCTATAGCTGTGGGACATGTCAGAGACTATCCGGAAGAAGGGTGAGACAACTGCAAATTTGACTCAGGGTGACACAGGGCGACGGTGAAATTCCTTCAAGTTTCAGACAGACGGTCAAGAAAGAGAGGTGGTGTTGAGTTCAACTAACTCTTATATGTGGCGTCCAATACGTGAGTTGTTCACTTTCACGCAGACAGTGGTCGGTGTGTGATGGCGTTGAACGGATTCTCCGGAAGTTGGGAGCACGGACTAGAGTAACAAGGAATTTAATTTTGCTCGAGTGTTGACTGTGATCAAGAAAAGGAGGGACTACAAGTTGTAGGTGGAGTCACATGGAGTATGGGAGTAGCATCTGTGCTCATGGCGTATCTCAAGACCAATGTACAAGGAGGTTTGATGCATGGATGAATTCAAGGTGGTGAAGAATATTCGCCAAGGTGGAGTTTGTTAGAATTGTGTCGAATATTATTGTACAAGGTAGGTTACATTTGGGCTTGATTTTGGACTGTGTGTAGACAGGATAGGAGTTGTGTCCTAATAGGACACCTGTATCCTAGGCCTCTCATATATATCGGGGTAGACACGATGTAACCTATGCCAACATAATAGCACACACACGTGGGGGGCAGCCGGCGGCGTGTGCCGGCGCCCGAGCGGCCGGGGTGCGGTATTGTGACGGTGTCATGGGCAGGAGCGCCCGTAGTCATGTCCCGGGGATGTAGCCATATCGGTGAACCTCGTTAACAAATCTCGGTGTCGTGCTCATGTAATTGCTTGGTTCTCGGTAGATTAACAGAGCGTCTCGGATTTATTCTAACAGTTAGGGCTCTTTAATAGTGACATACTAGCTAGTAGTTGTTTCTTATGCTATTGAACTGGATCAATCCGCCATTGCTGGTAAATTTGTACTCCCTCCATTCCATAATATCACAGGATTTTATTAAAACAGAAATGTAAGACAACGAGATCAAAACATCTAGGTACAAGCAACGAATGGACAACAATGACACAATCACAACAAAGATGGTACTATTTGGCAAAGAAACAACTCCCTCCATTCGTAATGTAAGACTTTCTTGACACTAGTGTAGTGTAAAAAATGTCTTACATGATGGAAGAAGTAGTTAGCAAGTCACTAGTGTAGTGTAAAAAAAGTCTTACATGACGGAGGAAGTAGTTAGCAAGTCGGTTGATTAGGCATTGATACAGTCGCTCTTGCAGCGGGGCGTGCAGTCGTCCATGCATATCCCGATGAACATGTTGATGGTTTCGCGGCACTGCAGGCATGAAACGTGGCAGGCGGCGCACTGCCTCTTGCACCTAGCGTCCGTGCACCGCACGGGGGCCTTGGACTTGCAGCTCTGCACACAGTCCGGGTCCGGCGGCGGGCCACAGGGTCCAGAGCTGGTGCAATCAAGCCAGGACGACGCTTGGGCATTGATGTTGTGGCTGCACGTAGAGCTGCAGTTCATGCGGCAGTCCTCCTCGCATGCCGTCGTCTCGGCCGCCGTCGGCCATCCCATGCCCAACAGCACGACCATCAGCACGGCCAGCTGCACTTGATGGAGCCATTAGAAGAGGACAAGGTGTATGTGATGTGTGAAGGTACTGGTGCCCATATGGTACAGCAAACCTTGCTATTTATAGCAAACCACTTGAGTGTACACATATGGATCATCCATTTAAGGGCATCTCTAGCAGATCTCCACTATCTTAAACGGCGCCATTGCGTCGCCCCTTTGGACCGTAGCGCCGTGGCACGTGGTCCCCGCCGCCGCCCTGTGGCCATTCCCTTGGTTGCACAAATCCGCGTGTTGCCGATGCGTCGCCTTCGGGCCGTAGTGTCGCAGCCCGTGGTCAACTGCCGCCCCGAGACCGTCCACTCCAGGCCGTCCCCGAGGCCGTCCACTCCAGACCGTCCCCGAGGCTGCACCGACCCTCGCACTGCCGCTGCGTCGTTCCGTCGGGTCGTAGCGAGCGTGGCACGCGGTCCCTGCAACCGCCCTGAGGTCTTCCCTGACGTCGCCCAGACCCGCACGCTGTCGCTGCGTCGCCTCTCCAGGTCGTAGCGTCGTGGCGCACGATCCACTCCGCCGTCCTCGCGCGTCGACTTTTACGTGGTATGCGTCGCGCCGCCTCCCTAGGCGCGGGAACACCACCGTCCGTGCTGGTCTTCGTCACGCTGTCGGGTTCATTATCGCCTACTTCGAGCATCGCCGCCGCGCTCCTTCTCTAGCCGCCGCCGCCTCCTTAAGCCGCCGCAGCTGCTCTTCTTCCGCGGCTCCACGACGACTACCTCGACACCGGCGACCCCCGACTCGACATCGACCACGACCTCCCTCGCACGGCTACCTCGACCACGGCTACATCACCCTACGCTCTCGGCTACCTCGACAAACGGCACAAAGGGCTACTGCCTTGCTTGAACAACCTTGTCGGTTGCCACTCCAGCCACGACTCCGTGATGCATCGACCGTTACGACTATGTGGGGGTGTCCGTCGGCTTACCTTCAAATTTTTCTCCAGTCTCACCGTTTGCGTCGCTACCATTGTGACTGGGGCGGGCAGGGGGATGTTGAGTATCGTGATTATTAGGAAAGCTAGGATGCCGTAGAATATTATTCTACCTTGCCTTGTACTCCAAGATGATCATGTACTCCTATATATATATGCCCATGAGGCTCAGGCCATAAAACAACTATTCCACCAAATCCCTCTCTCCCTTCTAACACTAGTACTACCTACGTACTACATATACTAATGATTCCCTACGTATTCCTCTGGGATATTTTTGTTGCTAAATGTTTTAGTGTGGAGAAATAAACCATGTCAAAAATTAAATAGAGACTTCCTGTCCATCAAAGCATTTCCGGCAAACATATATTTCAAAGGATGTACATACTTGCATGCGTAGACCGGAAACATAGTGTTAATACAAAGAATTCGAAACAAAGAAGCCTTTCAATGATAAGACTTGCCTGTTAAATACATGAAAATAGTGCATCAAAATCAGCATACCTATAGCTGAATGTAAAAGGAATAAATTTGGATGCTGGATCCATGTATGTGTGGCTATTTTGTTTCCTGAGCTATTGTTTTTGGAGTATGGTAAAAATGCAAGTAATTCATAAACTAACTGGGGACAAAAGAATGTACACAAGGGAGGAGTGGCATAAGAAAATCCACCGCCGCTAGGAGAATATACATGGTATTACAAAGTACATAATGTGTCTCCTCGGATGCCCATTAATTTATTAGTTTGTAACTACTGTTTCAAGCTGCATCTCTCGCCACACAAGTTAGGGGGAAAGAGGAGAGAAACCGGTCGGTTTGGCCTGGCTATCCAGGAGGGACTGAGCTCATAACTACTGGATTAATCATCTATTCAATGACGGTCAAGGAAATTGCAACAACAGGTGAACAGGACCACAACACCTTGAATTTCAGATATATCGTCGTTGTCGTCATTTGTAAGCTTAGGCCAACTCCACCGCGCGACCCTAAATGGACGTCCGTTTTGCCCGGATTCTGTCTGTTTGGGTAGGGCAAAGGGTGTTGGGGAACGTAGTAATTTCAAAAAAATTCCTACGCACACGCAAGATCATGGTGATGATATAGCAACGAGAGGGGAGAGTGTTCGTCCATGTACCCTCGTAGACCGTAAGCGGAAGCATTAGCACAACGTGGTTGATGTAGTCGTACGTCTTCACGATCCGACCGATCCAAGCACCGAACGTACGGGGCCTCCGAGTTCAGCACACGTTCAGCTCGATGACGATCTCCGGCCTCCGATCCAGCCGAGCTCCGGAGATGAGTTCTGTCAAGACGACGGCGTGCAGGACGACGATGATGTTCTACGGCGCGAGGGCTTCGCCTAAACTCCGCGACGATATGACCGAGGTGGAATATGGTGGAGGGGGCACCGCACACGGCTAAGGAACGATACGTAGATCAACTTGTGTGTCTATGGGGTGCCCCCCGGCCCCGTATATAAAGGAGCCAGGGGGGAGGAGGCCGCCGGCCAAGGAGGGCGCGCCAAGGGGGGAGTCCTACTCCCACCGGGAGTAGGACTCCCTCTTTCCAAGTAGGAGTAGGAGAAGGGGGGAAAGAGGAGGAAGAGGAGAAGGAAAGGGGGGGCGCCGCCCCCCTTCCCTTGTCCTATTCGGACTAGGAAGGGAAGGGGCGCGCGGCCCCCTCCTGCCTCCTTCCCTCTTCTCCCTCGAGGCCCATGTAGGCCCAATAACCCCCCGGGGGGTTCCGGTAACCTCCCGGTACTCCGGTAAAATGCCGATTTCACCCGGAACCGTTCCGATGTCCAAATATAGGCTTCCAATATATCAATCTTTATGTCTCGACCATTTCGAGACTCCTCGTCATGTCCGTGATCACATCGGGGACTATGAACAAACTTCAGTACATCAAAACTTATAAACTCATAATAAAACTGTCATCGAAACGTTAAGCGTGCGGACCCTACGGGTTCGAGAAGTATGTAGACATGACCTAGAACCATTCTCGGTCAATAACCAATAGCGGGACCTGGAGGCCCATATTGGTTCCTACATATTCTACGAAGATCTTTATCGGTCAAACCGCATAACAACATACATTGTTCCTTTTGTCATCGGTATGTTACTTGCCCGAGATTCGATCGTCGGTATCCAATACCTAGTTCAATCTCGTTATCGGCAAGTCTCTTTACTCATTACGTAATACATCATTCCGTAACTAATGATGGAGTCATGTACCCAGGGTAGGGTCATAGACCTGATCTAAGTACCCTACCCAAGGACACCCTTAGAAGAGACCTTCCAGTCGACCTACGAGGGATCCACTCGACTGACTTGAAGGACTCGACCATGAAGACTCACTCGACCACCAGAAGGTCAAGAAGCACTCTGTACTGCAACGGTCTGTAATTAAGTAGACTTTATGATAGTTAAGACACTTTATGTGGGCGTTACAAGAACGCCGGACTTAATGTACTTTAAACCCTTCATTACGTAATGGCAGGGGGTCTGGCAAGACTCTATATAAGCCACCCCCCTCCACAGGCAGAAGGGTTCGCACCTCTGTAACTCATATACACATAATTCACTCGACCGCCTCCGGGCTCCGAGACGTAGGGCTTTTACTTCCTCCGAGAAGGGCCTGAACTCGTACATCTCTTGTGTTTACAACCTCTTCATAGCTAGAACCTTGCCTCTCCATACCTACCCCCACTCTACTGTCAGACTTAGAACCACGACAACTAACTCATTAGCTACATTGCTTGCAAGGCTTATAGTGATGTGCATTACCGAGAGGGCCCAGAGATACCTCTCCGACAATCGGAGTGACAAAACCTAATCTCGAAATACGCCAACTGAACATGTACCTTCGGAGACACCTGTAGTACTCATTTATAATCACCCGATTACGTTAGACGCTTGGTAGTACCAAAGTGTTCCTCCGGTAAACGGGAGTTGCATAATTCTCATAGTTACAGGAACATGTATAAGTCATGAAGAAAGGAATAGCAGTATACTAAACGATCAAGTGCTAGGCTAACGGAATGGGTCATGTCAATCACATCATTTTCCTAATGATGTGATCCCATTAATCAAATGACAACTCATGTCTATGGTTAGGAAACTTAACCATCTTTGATTAACGAGCTAGTCAAGTAGAGACATACTAGTGACACTATGTTTGTCTATGTATTCACACATGTATTATGTTTCCGGTTAATACAATTCTAGCATGAATAATAAAAATTTATCATGAAATAAGGAAATAAATAATAACTTTATTATTGCCTCTAGGGCATATTTCCTTCAGTCTCCCACTTGCACTAGAGTCAATAATCTAGTTCACATCGCCATGTGATTTAACACCAATATTCATATCTGTATATGATTAACACCCATAGTTCACATCATCATGTGACCAACACCCAAAGGGTTTACTAGTGTCAATAATCTAGTTCATATCGCTATGTGATTAACACCCAAAGAGTATTAAGGTGTGATCATGTTTTGCTCGTGAGAGAAGCTTAGTCAACGGGTCTGTCACATTCAGAGCCATATGTCTTTTGCAAATATTCTATGTCTACAATGATCTACACGGAGCTACTCTAGCTAATTGCTCCCACTTTCAATATGTATCCAGATTGAGACTTTAGTGTCATCTGGATCGGTGTAAAAGCTTGCATCGTTGTAACTTTTTACGACGGGCTCTTTTATCACCTCCATAATCGAGAAACATCTCCTTAGTCCTCACTAAGGATATTCTTGACCGCTGTCCAGTGATCTACTCTTAGATCAAAATTGTATTCCTTTATCAAACTCAGAGCAAGGTATACAATAGGTCTGGTTCACAGCATAGCATACTTTATAGAACCTATGACTGAGGCATAGGGAATGACTTTTCATTCTTTCTATTTTCTGCTGTGGTCAGGATTTGAGTCTTACTCAATTTCATACCTTTGCAACACAGGCAAGAACTTTTTCTTTGACTGTTTCATTTTGAACTATTTCAAAATCTTGTCAAGGTATGTACTCATTGAAAATCTTATCAAGCGTCTTGATCTATCTCAATAGATCTTGATGCTCAATATGTAAGTAGCTTTACTGAAGTCTTTCTTTTAAAGAACTTCTTTCAAACACTCATTTATGCTTTGCAGAATAATTCTACATTATTTCCGATCAACAATATGTCATTCACATATACTTATCGTAAAGGTTGTAGTGCTCCCACTCACTTTCTTGTAAATACAGCCTTTCCAAAAGTCTCAGATAAAACCATATGCTTTGATCCACTCATCAAAGCGTATATTCCTACTCGAGATGCTTGCACCAGTCCATTGATGGATTGTTGGAGCTTGCACACTTTGTTAGCATCTTCAGGATTGACAAAACCTTCTGATTGCATCATATACAACTCTTCTTTAATAAATCCATTAAGGAATGCAGTTTTGACATCCATTTGCCAGATTTCATAAAATGTGGCAATTGCTAACATGATTCGGACAGACTTAAGCATCGATACGAGTGAGAAAATCTCATCGTATTCAACCCCTTGACCTTGTTGAAAACCTTTTGCAACAAGTCGAGCTTAGTGGATAGTAACACAACTGTCAGTGTTTGTCTTCCTCTTGAAGATCCATTTATTTAACATGGCTTGCTGATCATCGAGCAAGTCAATCAAAGTCCATACTTTGTTCTCATACATGGATCCCATATCAGATTTTATGGCTTCTAGCCATTTTGCGGAAACTGGGCTCATCATCGCTTCCTCATAGTTCGTAGGTTAGCCATGGTCAAGTAACATGACTTCCAGAACAGTATTACCGTACTACTCTGGTGCGGACTGTACTTTGGAAGACCTACGAGGTTCTGTAGTAACTTGATCTGAAGTTTCATGATCATCATCATTAGCTTCCTCACTAATTGGTGTAGGAATCACTGGAACTGATTTCAGTGATGAATCTATTTTCCAATTTGGGAGAAGGTACAGTTACCTCATCAAGTTCTACTTTCCTCCCACTCACTTCTTTCGAGAGAAACTCCTTCTCTGGAAAGGATCCATTTTTAGCAACGAATATCTTGCCTTCGGATCTGTGATAGAAGGTGTACCCAACAGTTTCCTTTGGGTATTCTACGAAGACGCACTTCTCCAATTTGGGTTTGAGCTTATCAGGATGAAACTTTTTCACATAAGCATCGTAGCCCCAAACTTTAATAAACGACAACTTGGGTTTCTTGCTAAACCACAGTTCATATGGTGTCGTCTCAACGGATTTAGATGGTGCCCTTTTAACGTGAATGCAGCTGTCTCTAATGCATAACCCCAAAACGATAATGGTAAATCAATAAGAGACATCATAGATTGTACCATATCTAGTAAAGTACGACACGACGCTCGACACACCATTACATTGTGGTGTTCCAGGTGGCATGAGTTTGTGAAACTATTCCACATTGTTTTAATTGAAGACCAAACTCGTAACTCAAATATTCGTCTCCACGATCAGATCATAGAAACTTTATTTTTCTGTGTACGATGATTTTCCACTTCACTCTGAAATTCTTTGAACCTTTCAACTATTTCAGACCTATGTTTCATCAAGTAGATATACCCATATCTGCTCAAATAATCTTGTGAAGGTCAGAAAATAACGATACTTGCCACGAGCATCAACACTCATTGGATCGCATACATCGGTATGTATTATTTCCAATAAGTCAGTAGCTTGTTCCATTGTTCTGAAGAACGGAGTTTTAGTCATCTTGCCCAAAAAGCACGGTTCGCAAGCATCAAATGATTCATAACCAAGTGATTCCGAAAATCCATCTTTATGGAGTTTCTTCATGCGCTTTACACCAATATGACCCAAACGGCAGTGCCACAAATAAGTTGCACTATCATTATTAACTTTGCATCTTTTGGCATCAATATTATGAATATGTGTATCACTACGATCGAGATCCAACAAACTATTTTCATTGGGTGTATGACCATTGAAGGTTTTATTCATGTAAACAGAACAACAATTATTCTCTGATTTTAAATGAATAACCGTTTTGCAATAAACATGATCAAATCATATTCATGCTCAACGCAAATGCCAAATAACATTTATTTAGGTTTAACACTAATCCCAAAAGTATAGGGAGTGTGCGATGATGATCATATCAATCTTGGAACTACTTCCAACACTCATCGTCACTTCCCCTTCAACTAGTCTCTGTTTATTCTGTAACTCCTGTTTCGATTTACTAATTTTAGCAACCGAACAAGTATCAAATACTCAGGGGATACTATAAACACTAGTAAGGCACACATCAATAATCCGTATATCAAATATACCCTTGTTCACTTTGCCATCCTTCTTATCCACCAAATATTCCGGGCATTTCTGCTTCCAGTGACCATTTCCTTTGCAGTGTAAGCACTCAGTTTCAGGCTTTGGTCCAGCTTTGGTTTTCTTCACGGGAGTGACAACTTGTTTGCCATTCTACTTGAAGTTTCCCTTTCTTTCCCTTTGCCCTTTTTCTTGAAACTAGTGGTCTTGTCAACCATCAACACTTGATGCTCTTTCTTGATTTCTACCTTCGTCAATTTCAACATCACGAAGAGCTCGGGAATCGTTTTCGTCATCCCTTGCATACTATAGTTTATCACAAAGTTCTACTAATCAGGTGATGGTGACTAGAGAACTCTGTCAATCACTATCTTATCTGGAAGATTAACTCCCACTTGATTCAAGCGATTGAAGTACCCAGACAATCTGAGCACATGCTCACTAGTTGAGCGATTCTCCTCCATCTTTTAGCTATAGAACTTGTTGGAGACTTCATATCTCTCAACTCGGGTATTTGCTTGAAATATTAACTTCAATTCCTGGAACATCTCACATGGTCCATGACGTTCAAAACATCTTTGAAGTCCCGATTCTAAGCCGTAAAGCATGGTGCACAAAACTATCAAGTAGTCATCATATTGAGCTAGGCAAACGTTCATAACGTCTGCATATGCTCCTCCAATAGGTTTGTCACCTAGCGGTGCATCAAGGACATAATTCTTCTGCGCAGCAATGAGGATAAACCTCAGATCACAGATCCAATCCGCATCATTGCTACTAACATCTTTCAACACAGTTTTCTCTAGGAACATATCAAAATAAACATACGAAAGCAACAACGCGAGCTATTGATCTACAACATAATTTGCAAAATACTACCAAGACTAAGTTCATGATAAATTTAAGTTCAATTAATCATATTACTTAAGAACTCCCACTTAGACATACATCTCTCTAGTCATCTAAGTGATCACGTGATCCAAATCAACTAAACCATGTCCGATCATCACGTGAGATGGAGTAGTTTTCAATGGTGAACATCACTATGTTGATCATATCCACTATATGATTCACGCCGACCTTCGGTCTCCATGTTCCGAGGCCATATCTGTATATGCTAGGCTCGTCAAGTTTAACTCTGAGTATTCGCGTGTGCAACTGTTTTGCACCCGCTGTATTTGAACGTAGAGCCTATCACACCCGATCATCACGTGGTGTCTCAAAGACGAAGAACTTTCGCAACGGTGCATACTCGGGGAGAACACTTCTTGATAATTAGTGAGAGATCATCTTAAAATGCTACCGTCAATCAAAGCAAGATAAGATGCATAAAGGATAAACATCACATGCAATCAATATAAGTGATATGATATGGCCATCATCATCTTGTGCTTGTGATCTCCATCTTCGAAGCACCGTCGTGATCACCATCGTCACCAGCGCAACACCTTGATCTCCATCATAGCATCCTTGTCGTTACGCCATCTATTGCTTCTACGACTATCGCTACCGCTTAGTGATAAAGTAGAGCAACTACAGGGCATTTGCATTTCATACAATAAAGCGACAACCATATGGCTCCTGTCAGTTGCCGATAACTTCGGTTACAAAACATGATCATATCATACAATAAAATATAGCATCACGTCTTGACCATATCACATCACAACATGCCCTGCAAAAACAAGTTAGACGTCCTCTACTTTGTTGTTCCAAATTTTACGTGGCTGCTACGGGCTTAGCAAGAACCGTTCTTACCTACCATCAAAACCACAACGATAGTTCGTCAAGTTAGTGCTGTTTTAACCTTCGCAAGGACCGGGCGTAGCCATACTCGATTCAGCTAAAGTGAGAGAGACAGACACCCGCCAGCCACCTTTAAGCACGAGTGCTCATAACGGTGAAACCAGTCTCGCGTAAGCGTACGCGTAATGTCGGTCCGGGCCGCTTCATCTCACAATACCGCCGAACCAAAGTATGACATGCTGGTAAGCAGTATGACTTGTATCGCCCACAACTCACTTGTGTTCTACTCGTGCATATAACATCAACGCATAAAACCTGGCTCTGATACCAATGTTGGGGAACGTAGTAATTTCAAAAAATTTCCTACGCACACGCAAGATCATGGTGACGATATAGCAACGAGAGGGAGAGTGTTCGCCCACGCACTCGTGAGACCGTAAGCGAAGCGTTAGCACAACACGGTTGATGTAGTCGACGCCTTCACGATCCGACCGATCCAAGCACCGAACATACGGGCCTCCGAAGTTCAGCACACATTCAGCTCGATGACGATCTCCGCCTCCGATCCAGCCGAGCTCCGAGATGAGTTCCACAAGACGACGGCGTGGGGACGATGATGATGTTCTATCGGCGCAGGCTCCGCCTAAACTCCGCGACGATATGACCGAGGTGGAATATGGTGGAGGGGCACCGACACGGCTAAGGAACGATCCGTAGATCAACTTGTGTGTCCATGGTGCCCCCCGCCCGTATATAAAGGAGCCAGGGGAGGAGGCCACCGCCAAGGAGGGCGCGCCAAGGGGGAGTCCTACTCCCAGGAGTAGGACTCCCTCTTTCCAAGTAGGAATAGGAGAAGGGGGAAAGAGGAGGAAGAGCAGAAGGAAAGGGGGGGCGCCGCCCCCCTTCCCTTGTCCTATTCGGGCTAGGAAGGGAGGCACGCGCCCCTCCTGCCTCCTTTCCTCTTCTCCTCGAGGCCCATGTAGGCCCAATAACCTCGGGGTTCCGTAACCTCCCTGCACTCGGTAAAATGCCGATTTCACCCGGAACCATTCCGATGTCCAAACATAGGCTTCCAATATGTCAATCTTTATGTCTTGACCATTTCGAGACTCCTCGTCATGTCTATGATCACATCCGGGACTCCGAACAAACTTCGGTACATCAAAACTTATAAACTCATAATAAAACTGTCATCGAAATGTTAAGCGTGCGGACCCTACGGGTTCGAGAACTATGTAGACATGACCTAGAACCATTCTCGGTCAATAACCAATAGCGGGACCTGGATGCCCATATTGTTTCCTACATATTCTACGAAGATCTTTATCGGTCAAACTGCGTAACAACATACGTTGTTCCTTTTGTCATCGGTATGTTACTTGCCCGAGATTCGATCGTCGGTATCCAATACCTAGTTCAATCTCGTTACCGGCAAGTCTCTTTACTCGTTACGTAATACATCATTCCGTAACTAACTCATTAGCTACATTGCTTGCAAGGCTTATAGTGATGTGCATTACCGAGAGGGCCCAGAGATACCTCTCCGACAATCAGAGTGACAAAACCTAATCTCGAAATATGACAACTCAACATGTACCTTCAGAGACACCTGTAGTACTCCTTTATAATCACCCAGTTACGTTGTGACGTTTGGTAGTACCCAAAGTGTTCCTCCGGTAAACGGGAGTTGCATAATTCTCATAGTTACAGGAACATGTATAAGTCATGAAGAAAGCAATAGCAGTATACTAAACGATCAAGTGCTAGGCTAACGGAATGGGTCATGTCAATCACATCATTCTCCTAATGAAGTGATCCCATTAATCAAATGACAACTCATGTCTATGGTTAGGAAACTTAACCATCTTTGATTAACGAGCTAGTCAAGTAGAGGCATACTAGTGACACTATGTTTGTCTATGTATTCACACATGTATTATGTTTCCGGTTAATACAATTCTATCATGAATAATAAACATTTATAATGAAATAAAGAAATAAATAATAACTTTATTATTGCCTCTAGGGCATATTTCCTTCAAAGGGGACGTGTCCGGACGTGTCCTGGGATGCGGCGGCCGTGCGCCCAGCGGCCGCATCCTTTTGCCCCATTTTGTCCGCCTCCATTTTAAAAAAGAGCAACGTTTCAAATGCCAAGCCAAGTTCATGGCCAGCGGCCGTAGTTCACGCCGGCAACAGAGCCAGCAGCCTACACGTCCATCGTCGGCAACACAGCCAGCCTCCAAAATGAATAGTTGTCCTCGCCGGCAACACAGCCAGCGGCCGGCAACGCAGCCAGCCTCCAAAATGAATGTTTTTCTCGCCGGCACACAACCAGCGGCCCAGCGGGCGGGCGGCACCCATGCCAGCCTCCAAAAAGAACATCCATGGCTGGTTGGACGACCTAGTTCATGCCGTCGGCGTCGAGCACCTCCTTCTGCCTGGCCACAAACCAGGCCCTCGTCCTGTCGCTCAACTTGAAAAAGTCCACGCTCATGATCGCAAGGGCCACCTCCTTTGCTTTAGTTGCGGCATTGGTGTCCTCGATGTCGAGCTGCCCCTGCCTGGCCTTGGCATTGGCAGCCTCGATGTCGAGATGCCTCTACCGGGATGCCTCCTCCATGTCGATCTTCCTCCTCTTGGCCGCCTCCTCCATCTCAAGGTTCTTCCTTTGAATCTCTAGGTATTGCTTCATTTGCTCGTCCTTGCTTTGCCACTTCTTCTCGTCCCTCATATTCTTTTGAGACATCATGCCATGCAAAAGTGTCATGCAAGGCCATAGATGAGGCATAACGTATTTTATCCACCTTGGAGTTGGTCTTTCCCCTCGGTCTCTTCAACGCCTCGCCATCTCCACCTCCAGCGTACTTGGTCGTCTTCTTGCCTCTCTTTCTTTGAAGTTCACGGTATTGATCCTTGAACTTGGGGCAATTGTTGATGATCGTCCAACAATGCGTAAGAGTGAATGGCTTATCATTGTGCCAAGCCTTAAATGCTTCCAAAGATTGAAATGCCTACACCACATGATCAACAACAATTGAACATGCAAACATATACAAGGCCGGAGTCTCAGCTGGCCATAGCAAGGAAAAGGGCTATGATAAGGCGAGCATACCATGTCCCCAACGCCGAGACCACTTACGGGCCGTGCTTCAACGCTCTCAAATGCGGTGCAATACTTGTTACACTCTTGTTGGATGAACAACCACCTCTTTTGAATCGAGGTGATGCCACGGTTGCTTGTAATTTGGTAGGGCTCAAACATCTTCCTTTTATGAAAAGCTTTATGGACTCTCATCCAAAACAAGGCCATTTTGTTGCGCGCCGGTCTTCGGATCTTGGCTAATCTCCATCCAACATTGGCAAATCAACTTGTCCTCATCTTGTGTATATGAACCCGTGCGAATGCTCTTCCTCCTCTTTTGTGCTTCCGCTCTTTGGGTGAGCTCGTCCATGAACAATGGCTCGCCACCAATATCAATGTCATTGCCTTCTTTTTCATCACCATCACCTTCGCAATAGATGTCATCGTATTCATGCCACGAGTCACCATGGTCGTAGTCAGCACGGTCGTCGGCCTCTTCATCGGGAACGTACTGGGCGCGGCCATCCTGACTTTGGGTCTCGTCGGGGTCGTAGGCACGGCCCTACCCACTAATGGATTCATGTACCTAGGGTAGGGTCATAGGCCTGATCTAAGTGCCCTACCCAAGGACACCCTTAGAAAAGATCACCTTCCAGTCGACCTACGAGGAACCCACTCGACTGACTTGAAGGACTCGACCATGAAGGCTCACTCGACCACCAAAAGGTCAGGAGGCACTCTGCACTGCAACGGCCTGTAATTGAATAGACTTTATGGTAGTTAAGAGACTTTATGTGGGCGCTACAGAACGCCTGCACTTAATGTACTTTAAACCCTTCATTACGGGCTGGCAGGGGGTCTGGCGACTCTATATAAGCCACCCTCCACAGCGTAAGGGTTCGCACTCAGTAACACATACATACATAATCCACTCGACCGCCTTAGGGCTCCGAGACGTAGGGCTTTTACTTCCTCCGAGAAGGGCCTGAACTCGTACATCGCTTGTGTTTACAACCTCTCCATAGCTAGGACCTTGCCTCTCCATACCTACCCACCACTGTACTGTCAGACTTAGAACCACGATAGTTGGCGCCCACCGTGGGGTAGGTGTTTTGGCGATTCTGTGGAGAAGTTGCGATACTTCCGAGTACTTTCATCATGATGACTGCTGGAGTTTTGGTCGAAGGGCGTGAGATCCATCTCGGCGCTCTCACCTTTGTCGCCAACGACTCTGCATGGCTCCAGGAGGCTCCACTCGACGTTGATGCGCTCCCCGTCCGCGGTGCGACGCATTTTCGCGCATGTGTCCGCGGCGTTCTGCTGCGGCAACCATCGACCCCGTATCGGTCGACTCCCCAATCGGTCACCCGTCCGGTCTCCCACCAGCGCAAGCGCTCTGGTCGGTCGAGGCTCCAGCGGTGGGTGAAGCACGCGGCAGCTCGCCAGACGGCCACCGCCCAGGTCACGGCAATTGAGCCCGACGAGTCTCTCTACGGCATGTTCGATCTGTCGACTGGCTCCGTAGAGACTGCATCCGAGTGTGATAGCAGTGATCCGGCGGCAGAAATCCTGATGGTCAACGGACCAGCCCTCCCGGCGGCCGCCCACGAGGGCGGGGCAGGCGGCGGAGGCGACCCCGTACGAGACCACGAAGAGTACTAGCCCGAGACACTCGACTCTCTGCAGAGGGAGGAGCTTCGCCAGCAGAACATGGATGCCTGATAGTCCCATCAAGGAGAAACCCCGAGGCTCGTGCCTTGGAGGAGGTACGCCATTAACCTGGCTGAACGCGCCGTCTCGAGAACCTCCAATGGCACTCGACGATGCTGCTGCAATGAGTTCCCGACGCCAATCGACGCCAACTCTTTCCGCCGACTCGTATATCGAACCCCAATCCAGAATTTAGCACCGCAACCCGTATAGCAGAGTCCATCCAGCCCTCTCACGGAGGCTGGCAGAGGTTTGATGCAGACGAGATTTGCTCCGGAAGCGGGGACCGAAATAAGCCGTGTCGCAGATCGCGCAATAGAATTCACAACGATCCGTCGCTGCGAATACGGTTCGGCCGGCTCATCGTCCCAGATCGCCTCCGTGGCGGAAGGGCGCGATAATCGGCGAGATCAAGATGGAGACCGACACGACCGAGATGACAGCGCCGAGTGCCCGCTTCCTCCGAGGGATGGGTCATACGCCTCGGCAGCAGGATGACAGCATCAGTTCAGGCAGGGCGAAGAGCTCCACCAACCCCAGAGAACCAGGCTTCGACGCCGCGATCCATCATCGCAGGGCTTGGTCGACCGAACAGAGCCCATCGAGGCGGACCCGAGAGATGCTCCCACGAGCAATCGAGTGCATGTTTTCGTCCGAATGTTTCAGCAGGGCTATCAGAGCAGCAGTGATCCCCCCCCAATTTCAGATTGGCAACAGGAGTCAGCAAGTTCACTGGTGAGTCTAAGCCCGAAACTTGGCTTGAGGACTACCGAGTGGCTGTTCAGATTGGTGGTGGGAATGACGAGGTGGCCATGAAGCTTTTGCCCCTCATGTTGGAAGGTTCTGCCAGAGCATGGCTGAATCAGTTACCTCCTAGCAGTATCTACACTTGGGAAGATCTGTCCCGAGTGTTCGTCAGAACATTTGAAGGAACTTGCAATTGACCAGCTGGATTGACGGAGCTGCAAGTCTGTGTGCAGAAGACCAATGAAACTCTCAGAGAGTATATTCAGAGATGGATCACTTTGCACCATACTATGGAAAATGTGTCTGATCATCAGGCAGTTTGCGCCTTCAAAGATGGCGTCAAGAACAGAGAATTGAGTTTGAAATTTGGTCGAACCGGAGACATGACCCCGAGTCGGATGATGGAGATTGTTACTAAGCACGCCTAACGGCGAGGAAGAAGACCGACCAAGCGGCAAATACAAGCCGAGTCACGGAGAAGGGAAACTCCAATGGAAGCGAATGAAGGTCGAACCAGCAGCTCCGGAGAGGCTCGCCGTCACTCGTGGAAAGTTCAAGGAAAGCCAAAAGGATCCTGGAACCCTAAGAAGGTGAAGGATAAAGAAGGAAATGACGTGATGGATATGTCGTGTCACATCCACACGAAGAAAGATGAAGAGGGCAACATCATTTATCCAAAGCATACCACTCGCCAGTTGTCGACTCGATTCAAAGAAGCTTCAAGGAAAACAGTCTAAGGACAAGGAGAAGGAGTCGACAAGGTCAAGACAAGGAGTACAGTGGGGAAGGATATCCGATGTCAACTCCACTGATGATCTTCGCGGATGTGGAAAGCAAGAGTCGACTCAAAGTCATTAACCGTGAGGTGAACATGGTTGCCCCAAAGAAAAGCAAGTTATCCGAGATGGTCCCAAACACCCATCACATTCACCGCCCGATCACCCGACTCATATTGCCACCCCCGGGAGGCAAGCTTTGGTGGTCGACCCAGGTTGTCGAAGGCACTCGATCGACAAAGGTGCTAATGGACGGTGGAAGTGGGCTGAACTTGTTATATGCGCACACACCGAAAGGAATGGGCATCGATGTCCCGACCGAGCACCAAAGAACATGAGTTTCCACGGAGTCATACCAGGAAGAAAGCTGAGTCACTCGCCAAATAGCTCTGGACGTGGTGTTTGGTGATTCAAAGCATTTTCGCAAGGAAAAGTTGACGCTTGAGGTCGTGGATTTTCGTGAGCGCATTCACGCCATTTTGGGAGGCCAGCCACGCACGGTTCATGGCTCGACCATGTTACGGTACCTCAAACTGAAGATGCCCGGTCCCAAAGGAGTGATCACCGCCACCGTGATCGGAAAAGGTAGAAGAGTGCTTTAAGGGCTCAAGATTGCCGATTCCTGTGTGACAGCGGTCGAGTTTGAAGAGTATAAGCAAAACGCAGATCCGAGTGATTTGTTGCGATCCAAGAAACCCGCCACAGAATCTGATTTCAGCCGTCCGTGAGACGGCTTGTCCACATTCACCCGACCGACCCCAATGCAGCTCCGACCCACATTTCCACAACGCCAATTCAAATAGGAAGAAGCGCCATCCAGTTCCTCCGTGAGAATCTGGGACATTTTTGCATGGAAGCCACCGACATGCCGTGTTCCTGGGGATCGCTGAGCATCGCCGAGTCGATAAATCAGCAAAACCAGTAAAAGAACATCTTCGGCGGTCCGCTGTCCAGAAGAGAAAGGCTATTGGTGAGGAAGTGGCTCGACTGTTGGCGGCCGGATTTATCCGAGAGATATACCACTCCGAGTGGCTCGCTAATGTCGTCATGGTTCCTAAGAAGGACAAGTCGCTCCGCATGTGCATTGATTTCAAGCACAACAATCGGGCCTGCCCGAAAGATCATTTTGCTCTCCCTCGCATAGATCAAATTGTTGACTCGATCGCGGGATGTGAGAGATTGTCTTTTCTAGACGATATTCCGGTATCATCGATCCGCTCAGATGGACCCGACGAAATAAAACAGCTTTCATCACTCCATTCGGTGCTTCGCTATATCACCATGCCATTCGGCGCCAAGAATGCCGGAGCCACATTTATGCGAATGATTCGAAGTGTCCGCCACTCAAATCAATCGGAATGTGGAAGCGATATGGATGATATCGCCGTCAAGTCGCTGACTCGCCAAACATTTGCCAACCTTAGAAGGTATGATATCAAGCTCAATCCATCAAAGTGCACATTCGAGTTCCCGTGGAAAGTTACTCGGTTTTCGCTTCCGAGCGAGGATCGATGCTAATCCGAGAAGATCGGTACTATTCTCCTAATGAAACGCCTGCGGCGAAAGTGCACGATGTCCGAGCCATCGATGCTTGGCCGCATTAAGTTGATTCATCTCACGACTAGGTGAAAAGGCATTGCCTCTTTACCGACTAATGAAGAAGGCGCAAGTTCGAGTGGACTCTGGTCGATGCAGCGCTTGTCGAGCTAAAAGCTCTGCTCTCCACCCAGCCGGTGCTTGCTGCTCCAATCAGCAAAGAGCCTCTGTTGCTTTATATCGCAACCACAGGACAAGTCGTCAAGACAAAGGCTTATGGTCGAAAGCAGAAGAGGAAGGAAAAGCCTTCAAAGTTCAGCGCCAAAGGTATTATTTGTCCAAGTCTTGACTCCATCCAAGAAGAGATATCCTCATTATCGAAGCTTGTGTATGGAATATACATGACCATGAAGAAGGTTGCTCATTATTTCTCCGATCATTCCATCACGAGCCGCCGACGCCCACTATCGAGATTCTGCACAACAGAGATGCAACTGGTCGAGTGGCAAATGGGCGATTGAACTTCTTCCCTTAATATCAAATTTGAGGCAAAGAAAGCCATTAAGTCCTGTGCAATAGCAGATTTCTCACGAGTGGATTGAACAACAACAGCCGATCGAAGTTCACTTTGAGCATTGGACCATGTTCTTTGATGGCTCTAAGATCTTTGAATGGTCCCGTGTCGGGTTGTTCTGGTTTCCCTAGAGGAGATAAGCTTAGGTATGTGCTCCAGATTCACTTTGATTCCTCCAACAATGAGGCAGAGTATGAGGCCCTTTTATATGGATTATGCATGGCCATCTCACTCGGCGTCCGTCGCTCGATGGTCTATGGCGATTCAGATTTAGTGGTCAACCAGGTGATGAAGGAGTGGGACGTGAGAAGCCCAGCCATGACTGGATACTGCAATGCAGTGAGGAAGCTGGAAAAAAAGTTCGAGGGGTTAGAGCTCCATCACATCCCCCGACTAAAAAATCAGGCAGCAGATATTCTGGCAAAGATAGGTTCCAAAAGAGAAGAAATTCCGAGTGGTGTGTTCTTGGAGCATATACACGCTCCGTCAGTCAAAGAAGATCCTTTCACAGAAGAAGCTCCACAGCCCAAGAGTGCCACAGATCCGACTGAGGTTGAGGTCCCAGAAGGGTCGACTTAGTCATGGAGGTCTTAGTGGTCACTCCCGACCGACAATTCCCTATATCGCAGATATCCCGAGAAAAGAGCTCCCAGAGGATGAGGAAGAGGCTCGCAGATCGTCCGTCGATCCAAAGCCTTTACCGCTATCAAAGGACAGTTGTATAGAGAGAGCGCGATCGAGTTGGTCAAAATGCATAACGCCAGAGGAAGGTCGAATCATTCTCAATGATATCCACTCGAGGACCTGTGGTCACCATGCGCCCTCTCGACCATCGTAGCTAAAGCATACCGAGCCGGATTTTACCGCCTAGGGCGAATGAGATGGCAAAGGAAATAGTGGACAAGTGCGAAGGATGTCGGTTCTACTCCAATATGTCACACAAGCTGCGTCGCTGCTCAAGACCATTCCACTCGTCGGCCTTTCGCAGATGGGGGTTGGACATGGTCGGTCCCTTGAGAACAGGTCAAGTGGTTTCACGATGTACTTGGTAGCAATGACAAGTTCACCAAGTGGATTGAGGCTAAACCAATCAAGAATCTTGACGCTGGTACTCCTGTTACCTTCATCAGGAGCCGACGCTCAGATATGGAGTCCCGCACAAAGCATCATTACGGATAATGGGTCGAACTTTGACTCGAAGAATTCAGGATTTCGCAACTCTCAAGGCACACGAGTCGACTACGCTTCACGCCCATCCGCAATGAATGGACAAGCGAACGAGCCAATGGCTTAATCCTCAAGGGTTTGAAGCCCCGATCGATGCGTGATCTCAAGCATGCGGCTGGAGCATGGGTCGATTTAACTCCCTTCGTGCTTTGGGGATTGCGGACCACACCCAATCGGTCGACCGGAAGAACTCCATTCTTCTTGGTCTATGGAGCTGAAGCAGTCTTGCCGAGTGATCTTCTTCACTATGCTCCTCGATTTGAACTCTACAACGAAGAAGAAGCTGAGCAAGCGCGTCAGGACGCAGTTGACCTTCTAGAAGAAGAAAGGGAGATGGCTCTGATCCGATCGACCATCTACCAACAGGACTTGCGTCGCTTTCACTCTAGAAATGTGAGAGGTCGAGCCTTCCAGGAAGGAGATCTAGTTCTCCGAGTGGATCAGCAGGAACAACATAAGCTCGCTCCTTCTTGGGAAGGACTTTCATCGTCACGAAAGTTCTCCACAATGGGGCATACCGTCTTTACAACGTCGAACACAATATCGAAGAACCCCGAGCTTGGAACGCGGATCTGCTCCGCCCATTTTACACTTAAAGTTTTTCACTCGGATGAGTTGTAATAAAATACTTCTGTAGTTCATGGAGTTCGAAATAATAGTGTCATAATTCCTTCATAATTTTTGTCACTTTTTATTTTTGTCCAGTAAATTCCCCCCCCCCCAGTGGGTGGCTTAGCCACGAATCCGTTTCGCCTAAGTTTGTAAAAATCCTACCGAGTGGTGAGCCAGACTTCCACTCGGAGGCTTAGCCACGAATCCGTTTCGCCTAAGTTATAAAAAATCCTACCGAGGGGTAAGCCAGACTTCCACTCGGGGGCTTAGCTGCAGCCCAGTGCTCGCCTAAGTTATAAAAAAAATCCTACCGAGTGGTAAGCCAGACTTCCACTCGGGGGCTTAGCTGCAGCCCAGTGCTCGCCTAAGTTATAAAGAATCCTACCGAGTGGTAAGCCAGACTTCCACTCGGGGGCTTAGCTGCAGCCCAGTGCTCGCCTAAGATATAACAATCCTACCGAGTGAGGAGTAAACCTCTCACTCGGAGGCTTAGCTGCAGTTTAAATACTTGCCTAAGTACAATGTACGCTTGCAAGGAGGATGAGGTGCAGGTCGACTGCGACCCTCTCCTCTGAGCTACGCCTAAATACAACGTACGCTCCAAGGAGGACGAGGTGCAGGTAGACTGCGACCCTCTCCTCTGAGCTACGCCTAAGTACAATGTACGCTCGCAAGGAGGACGAGGTGCAGGTCGACTGCGACCCTCTCCTCTGAGCTACGCCATAAGTGCAATGTGCGCTCATGAGGAGGACGGGGTGCAGGTCGAATGCGACCCTCTCCTCTGAGCTTCGCCACAAATACAATGTAAAAATCCTACCAAGTGAAGAGCAAAACTCTCACTCGGGGGCTTTGCTGCAGCCCAGTGCTCGCCTAAGATATAAAAATCCTATCGAGTGAAGAGCAAACCTCTCACTTGGAGGCTTAGCTGCAGCCCAGTGCTCGCCTAAGATATAAAAATCCTACCTAGTGAAGAGCAAACCTCTCACTCGGAGGCTTAGCTGCAGCCCAGTGCTCGCCTAAGATATAAAAATCCTACCGAGTGAAGAGCAAACCTCTCACTTGGGGGCTTAGCTGCAGCCCAGTGCTCGCCTAAGTTATAAAAAATCCTACCGAGTGAAGAGCAAACCTCTCACTCGAAGGCTTAGCTGCAGCCCAGTGCTCGCCTAAGATATAAAAATCCTACCGAGTGAAGAGCAAACCTCTCACTCGGAGGCTTAGCTGCAGCCCAGTGCTCGCCTAAGATATAAAAATCCTACCGAGTGAAGAGCAAACCTCTCACTCGGGGGCTTAGCTGCAGCCCAGTGCTCGCCTAAGTTATAAAAAATCCTACCGAGTGAAGAGCAAACCTCTCACTCGGGGGCTTAGCTGCAGCCCTGTGCTCGCCTAAGATATAAAAATCCTACCGAGCGAGGAGCAAACCTCTCACTCGGGGGCTTAGCTGCAGCCCAGTGCTCGCCTAAGAAATCAGTCGACTGCAGTGAGCGTCATGCCTTGAACCTGCAAAGGACATTTCGAGCCAAAAGCAATCGTATTCAAACATCAAATCCAAGTTCAGGACGATACCAAAAGGAACCGAAAGTGCTCAGGCGCTAAGCCTGTTAAGGTTTATCACATAACTCCGCCGCATACCGAGGCAAATTTAAAGTGTCGGACTTAAAAGGAAGTTTTTACCCTCCCGTGGAGGATCGGAAGGTGCAACGAACTCATCAAGGTCGATTCCGCTCGCGATCCGAGTGGCAGCGGCGATGAAGGTTTCCATGAAGGACCTGAAGTCGTGTTTCTTGGTGTTGGCCACCCGGAGAGCCGCCAGCTTGTCTTCTCGCGCGTCATTGCAGTGGACTCGGGCCAGACACAGAGCAACATCTGCACCGCAACGAGCCGAGGATTTCTTCCACTCCTGCAGTCGATCAGGGACCTCATTCAGTCGAGCCATCAGTGACTCGAGATCGTTTTGAAGTGTCGCCCTAGGCCAGAGCGTCGAGTCAATGCGAGACATGGCGACCTTCAGTCTTGCAAGATAGTCCATGACAGCTACAACACAGGACTCCAGTCGGAAGACATTCATAGCAACTTCATCATTCACCGGAGAATTGACGGGATCAAGGTTTGGTTCCAACTGGCTAGTCTCTTCTTCAATGTTTCGACAGAATTCTGCAAGGACAAACATCGAGTCAAGATAGTGGTCGAATGGAAGCATCACCGTTGAAAATGTTTGTCGAGTATAAAGGGTCACCTTCAAGCATAAGAAACAGCTTCTTAGCAAGTCCACCCAGGAAGGCCTCTGTGTCATTTTTTCTTCCCATCAACTGGTTGATCTTGTCGGTCGAGCAGTCTTGTCGGCCAATGACCGACTTCCTTGTTGGCAATCCCAAGAGCAGCTTTCAGATTGGTATTTTCCTGTTCAAGCTTGGTGACCGGTTAACTTCTCGCCGCAAGCTTGGTCTTCTCAGCTAGCTCAAGGTCTTTTCTCTTCTGGCCTCCTTCACCTTGCCCGCAAGTTATAGCAAGGTCAGATTTTGAAACAAATGAAGGGAAAAGGAGTCGCCGAGGTCTCACCGAACATACCTTTGGTCTCCTCCTTCGCCTTCTTGATTCTCCTAAACCAGCTTCAGATCTAGCTCGAGCTGAATGTGCTTCGCTCCAGCTCAAGATAGCGAGCCGCAAGGTCACATGACTTCTACGAAGAACCAATCGACAAAATATCAAAGATAATTCATTTCCGAGTGGATAAGAGAAAATCATACGTTTCTAAGACTACAGCTGAATGCAAGCATTCGACCGTAGTCTCGGGGACTACACCCAGCGGGTGCACTCAGCGTGCCCCCACTAGTTCTATTCACATGCAGTCGACCGACGACCCACAAAAAAAAAAAGAGATGTGTTCTTCAGATCGTAATCGATCGCAAGCGATGACCACGCCTCGGGACTACACCAAGTGGGTGCACTCAGCGTGCCCCACCGGTTTTGGAAATCCATTCGCCCTAGTCGAATGACTAAAAGCCTTTACTTATAAAGTTTAAGGCCGATCGCCAGCAATGACCTTAGCCTTGGGGATTACACCCGGGGTGCACTCAGCGTGCCCCGCTAACACGGAGTTTTTATCGACACACCCGGTGGGTGATTGCTATGGATTCCGTAAAGAAATGTTTTGATAGCATATCCTAACAGAACAGGTGGTGGTCGATCGACCAACATTGCTTTGAAGGGCGGAGCTGGCGCCATAAGCTGCCCGGCTTGCATCCCGGATGGTCTTCACCGCTCCATCATGATCCCTTGGCATGACGCTTCCTTAGCAGCGCTGGCTTGGTCCTCCGGGACGTGGTGCGCCGTGAAAAGAGAAGGTTGTGCGGCACTCGACGAAGCGGGATGAGCACTCGCCAACGGCACGCCAAGGACACGGTGTGTCGAGTGGTATTCTCCTCCCCGTGACTGAGTCTCGGCGCCGTCACATCTGGGCCACCCCCGGCAGATGCTTTCCTGCTCCTTCTGTGCTTCAGCGGTTCCTCATCCTCATCATCATCAGGAAGAGTGATGACAACATTGGATGGAGCTACAGAAAAGAATCAGAATCAGAGATCATGAATCAGTCGACTAAAAAACAGAATTAAGAGTATCGTACCAGGGTTTGAGGTTGCTGCGTCCTCCATCTCATGGTCGTTAGCCTTGCCTGAGGTCTTAGAAGTAGCAGCACTACAGCCCCAAAGAATCAGTCGGTTAACTCAAAGTATCAACTAGAAATAAAGTTTGTACAAAACAAGAAGACTCAGGCAGCATGTTTACCCTGATATGGTGGGGATGGACACCTTCATCTTCGGCAGGAGTTTGGTTGGCTTTGACGGAACCACCTTGGACTGCTTCGGCGCCTTTTCAGTCGGCGCCGGAGAAGTGGTCCGAGGGCGTTTGGTCGACTGCGAGGCAGTCGCAACCCCCTTGCCACGTTCAGTCGCAGGGTCATGGACAAGTTTTGACCGCCTTTCCGAGCGCGGTGGAGCAACCTCCTCCTCTTCTTCGTCCTCAGTTCCGCAGCGTCGAGCAAACATGACAAGTACTGCGGAACTGAAGACGAGACTCGTGGATCCACCTTTCCACCGTAGCCTCGTCGACTTCTTCCGGATGGATCCGAAGTCTCGCCTTGATTCCGCAGACAACCACATGCAATGGCTCGAATCAAGAGGCTGGATACGCCGCCTAAGAAAAACCTCCAAAAGGTCCATGCCAGTAACTCCGTCTCGGACCAACTGCACCACGCGATCCATCAACATCTTCACGTCAGCTCTCTCCTCCGAAATCACCTTCAGAGAGGAGGGCTTGTTCACTCGGTCCATGGTGAATTGAGGAAGTCCACTGATCGCCCCGGCGTCGACTCGCTCGGCAAGAGAACCAGTCGACCGCCAGCCTCCGACCGACTCGGGAAACGTCATTTTGGGAAGGTGCTCTTGTTCCTCACTTGGATTCCTGTGCCCCACACATCTGGACAACTTGGGTTCTTTCATCACCTTGGCTCGCCTTCTTCACGGTCTGAGAGCGACACGTGAATATGTGCTTGAACAAGCCCCAGTGCGGTCGACAACCCAGAAAATTCTCACACATGGATACAAACGCAGCAAGATATGCGATGGAGTTCGGGGTGAAGTGGTGGAGTTGGGCTCCAAAGAAGTTCAGAAAACAACGAAAGAAAACACTCGGTGGCAAGGAAAATCCGCGGTCGATATGGCTGGCCAGAAGCACGCACTCACCCTCTTCCGGCTGGGGCTGCCACTCTTTCCCCAGAAGCCTTGCGACGCCGTGGGGAATCAGCCTGTCGTTGGCCATGTCGAGGAGATCCTTCTCCGTGATGGTCGACTGGATCCAATCTCCCTGGACCCAGCCTTCGGCAAGCGAGATCTAGACGAAGACCCGCTGCGATCGGTGGATCTCCCTTCGCTTTCTCCGCCGACGCCTTCTTTGCGCGCTCCAAGACCGCCGTCTTCTCCTTGACCATGGCTGCGGCGAGATGCGCGAAGAGAAGCTTTGCAGAGGCGAAGCGGCACGGGCGGAGACGAAGAGAGCTGAGAGGAAATGATGAAGCACTGCTTGAAAACCTCGCTGGCGAGATTTATAAGATCCTTCCGAGTGGATGACGGGTGGGCCAGTCAGTCTAATCATATCCCAAACAGTTGCATTGACGTGATACGTGGCGGAAAAAGCGGCGGAGATCGAGGCGCCTATGTCCTATCCCATCTGGGCGCCATGTCCGTTTCGGCCAAGGCTTCCCCAAATTTCAGATCCGTAGAATCCATGAACGGCAGATCGATCCGTCGACGCGGGATTTCTGCGATCCGTCGCCGAACCGCAAAGTCCAAAAGATCACTCGACGAAAGACAAGAATGGATCGAGTCGACTGAAGAAAAGTTGCTCGTTATCAACAAAGAAGATCTTGATCCAGAACAACGCATAGCCAGTGTGCAAAGGTCAATCGGAAACAGCACAAACTCCTTCCTCACTGAAGCCTCAATCCATTCGGGGGCTAATGATGGATTCATGTACCTAGGGTAGGGTCATAGGCCTGATCTAAGTGCCCTACCCAAGGACACCCTTAGAAGAGATCACCTTCCAGTCGACCTACGAGGAACACACTCGACTGACTTGAAGGACTCGACCATGAAGACTCACTCGACCACCAGAAGGTCAGGAGGCACTCTGCACTACAACGGCCTGTAATTGAATAGACTTTATGGTAGTTAAGACACTTTATGTGGGCGTTACAAGAACGCCTGCACTTAATGTACTTTAAACCCTTCATTACGTGGGCTGGCGGGGTCTGGCAAGACTCTATATAAGCCACCCCCTCCACAGTGTAGGGTTCGCACCTGTAACACATACATACATAATCCACTCGACCGCCTCAGGGCTCCGAGACGTAGGGCTTTTACTTCCTCCGAGAAGGGCCTGAACTCGTACATCGCTTGTGTTTACAACCTCTCCATAGCTAGGACCTTGCCTCTTCATACCTACCCCCCACTCTACTGTCAGACTTAGAACCATGACACCCACCGTCATAGATCACATCCTCCATGAACTGGTTGTAGAAGGGGTCGTCGACCGGTGGTGTTGGTGTTGACATTCCGTCGAACAAGACGCGGGGGCACGGCATGGTGCGCGTGAACGGTGCCCGTGCTTGTTTTCTTTGCATCTCGACGGACGGCAGGCCGCCGCTGCAGGACCCAAGCGTGAAGTTGAGGTCGATGACGGCCGAGGGGCACAGTGTGGACGGCGCGATCAAGCCAACGTCCGGCGGCCCCTTGAAAGGGGTCTGGCCTTCGTGCCTTGGCGGGGGAAAGCCGGGTGACATGGGCGTGGTCCGAGACGTCGGCGACTGGCAGTGCGGAGGCCGGCGACCGACGAGCCTGTGCTCGCCGGGCCGACGGCCGCAGCAGGGAAACCGGCCAGACAGCACATGCCAAGCATGAGGAGGGCATTCACTTTGTGACGATGTCCTCCTTCTCGTCGACCGCGGCCTTGCGCCGCGCGGCCTCCATCGCATCACGCTCGGCGGCGAACTTGGCCGCGGCGGCATTGACCTTGACGACCGCTCTTCGGCCCCTCCTCTTTGCCGATTCCGCGTCCAACTTGGCGATCTCTTCCGGCGTGCACTCCGACCGCGGCTTCCTTGGCGCCTTGGCCGCCTTTTTCTTCACCTTTATGGCCGGGTCAACGGTCGGGCCGCCGAAATTCGGCTGGGCATCGGCCATGGACGGGGTGGAGGGGCGGCGGAGGGACGGGGGGGTTAGGGAAATGGCACCAAATGGGGCGCCGGGGGTTTTGCTTTGTGGCACCGATAGTCGGGCGTGTCTCGCTCGTCCGCGCGCTGTCCGTTTCACCCCAAAATCGGCTCAAACTTGGGCCGGGGATGGGTCGAAAGCGGACAGAAAACGGACAAAAGTCCGTTTGCTCCCACGCGCTGGGCCGTCTGGTTTGTCCCTTTTACCACAAACGGACGGGGCCGGACAGGATGCGGTCGTGTGGTGGAGTTGGCCTTATCACTGATAGAAAGGAGCAACCTAGACGAGAAATGCCAACGCGAAGGCTGAGCTCCAATGAGCTCGTTTTTATATTTTATTTTTTCGGAGCATGAAAAATTCCAAATTTATTTGTGAACACACATCCACATGTATACTACGTATGTGCAAAATTTCATAGCATTGTACTTTTACATGTGCTTTACAGAAAAATGACAAATACACATTTTTAAAAGGCCTTTTATTTTTGTTATTGGGCCGGAATTTTTTTTTGTACAGCCTACAAATCACAAAATTTGTCGACGAAATTTAACACGTTCTTGTGGAATACATATATGTTTTCATGGACTTTTTTTCAGATTTTTTTGAAACTCTTAAATAAGTTTTTTGCTATTTTAAAAATACCGAGCTCACTGGAGCTCGGCCTCCAAAAATCCGCGCTCCAACCTAGATGGCTTCCTCCCTAGCTGCAGAGTCAGATGGCCAAAAAACACTGGCATTGCCATGCTAGAAAATTAGAGATCGTTGAATACTCACCTCATATACGCCAAGTGAGAGCAGATCTATATACAACCCAGCAAAGATGGGGGCTGGATCCAGCATTCCTCCAAGCTCTCAGAATGAAGGTTTCAGTTTTCCAACTTCGTAATGTTGTTTGTTTGGCCGATGGCACTAGTAGAAAACGGGCCATTTGTCCCTATTTCAGAGGCCCATTAGCCCCGGTTCTGAAATCGGGACTAAAGAGTCGGGACTAAATTCCAAAACCTTTAGTTCCGGTTTGCTTACGAACCGGGACAGAAAGGGCTCCACGTGACTGCTGCGGGGCGCCTAAGCAGGAGCACCTTTAGTCCTGGTTGGTAACACCAACCAGGACCAAAAGACATCCACGCGTAAGCAGCTGGCAGGAGTAGGTTTTTTGCTTTTTTGAAAGAGGGGACGGGTTTAGGGGGTTTTGGAGGGTTAACTTAGGTGTTTCATATATTGTGTTAACCTCAATTTCGAGTTCCCTATCCCACTAGTAGAAAAATGGGTTTTTGTCCCGGTTGGTAAGGCCCTTTAGTCCCGGTTTTTGAACCGGCACTAAAGGGTCGTTACTAATGCCTCTCCCCTTTAGTCCTGGTTCTTACACGAACCGGGACTAAAGGCCGCGGCCACGTGGAGCTCCACCTTTAGTCCCGGTTGGTGGTAACACCAACCGGGACTAAAGGTTTTATGATTTTTTTTGAAATTTTTTTTGAAATTTTTTTATTTTCAAATTTCTGAATTATTTTAACCTCTAATCTCTAATCACCACCCCTCATCACTGCTCAATTTATCCTCAAATCTCTAATCATCCCTCATCATTCCAAATCATCTAACTTCCCGAACGGTCACCCATCCTCCCACTCACCTAGCCTGAGCACGCTTAACTTCCAAGTTCTATTCTCCCTCATTTCTAAGTCTGCACTTGTTATTTTCCTGACAATAGTAAGATGTCAATCCTATTAACCCTCAAGAATTTTGCTTGAGCATGAAGTGACACATTTCACTGTTTGAGTTTGAAACTATTGTTTTAAAAAACAATAATTATTTAGTAACACTAATATTTCTTGAATAATTAGCTTGACCATTGTTTGACCACAGTGTGACCGACCAGATTTGACCAAAATTCAAAATAACTGAAATAATTATTTAGTAACAATAATATTCTAGAATAATTAGTTTGACCATTGTTTGACCACAGTTTGAAATTTTTTCGATTTTTTCCACTCTAGATCTTAATTGCCTCGTAACATTTTCCACTCTGGATGTAACTTTTTGAGTAGATGATTTTTCATATAAAAAACTTTTTAATCCGAGTTCGTATGCAAAAATTATGCCCATTTTACTTAATTCTAGAGAGATTTTATGAATAAAGTCGAAATTCATATTTGTAAATTTTCCCAACAACTAGACCACATATCACATGGGAAACTTATTTTCTTTTATTTTTTTTGATATTTTCATCATTTTATTTTATGTTTTAAAAAACTAAAAAGGCGATCAGGGGGGTAGAGTTTGAAAATGTGACATTTAGTACCGGTTCGTGCCATGAACCGGTACTAATGCCTCAAACCCCATTAGTACCGTTTTGTGGCTCAAACCGGGACTAAACGTCTAACCTTTAGTCCCGATTGGTGCCACGAACCGGTACTAATGGGCATCGCACCCTTTAGTCCCGGTTCGTGGCATCAACCGGGATTAAAAGGTCCAGACGAACCGGGACAAATGACCCACGTGGCCCGGCCGGCCCCCTGGGCTCAGGAACCGGGACTAATGCCCCCATTAGTCCTGGTTCTGGATTGAACTGGGACTAATGGGCTAACCCGGCCTGGACCAAAGCCCTCTTTTCTACTAGTGTCCATAGATCAATTCTCTGCTAGATTAGTTTCCGGTAGCCACAAATAAATCTCGAGGATCCTCAAATTCCGGTGAAAATCAGTGCAAGATTGGGCGGCGATCACGGTGCGACGGTCATCTCCATCGCGCTCCGCCGCGAGTGCCCGGCTTCAAGATCCAAACTACACCAGCGGGCGACATCGAAAACTCCATCGACAACAACAACAAAAAAAGCAATGACAGATCGCTCGGCCGGCGGTGGACACGTAGGTACGCGCTGGAGCAAGCATGGGCGCTGGCGTTCCAAAGACACAGGCATGGCCGGGCGCTGGAGCAGCCGGCCGATGCAACCGCTCGGCACGCGTGGCCCAGGCAGTCCGGTGGAGCGGTGGCACGCGCTCACGCGGCCAAGCCCTCCACACCAATCACGCCGTCTCCAACTCCGCTCAAACACAACGACGCGCCGTGATTGCCGAAGGGATCCGAATTTTCTGCATGGCTCAACTCCACGATGTGTGCGACTGCACCGAGCCCAGCCAACCTGCCGCGACGACAACCAACGCCATGCACGCTCTGGCTCTACATCGCCAAACTGCCCAGCCACGTACGAACAACACCGCGGGCGGATCCGATGGTTACAAGATGCATGCGTGATGCCTCACTACGTGAGGTACAGCAGCCTGTGAGTCTTCTACGCCTCCATCTGCTTCATCTCCTTCACAAGATGCGCGTCTTTCCCGGAGCGGCACGACTGCACAGCTCGGATCACGGGAGGGGCGAGTTCCTGCGACATCGACGAGTGAGCGACCAGCTACACCGAGCAGACTCGACATCTATGAGCAGGCGCTCGACTACACCGAGCAGACTCCCAACATATCGCCGGTCGCACCTGCACAAGCACTCGGAGATCGACTCCTCCACCGAGCGCTCCATCCCAACACCGAGCTACATCATCTTATGCATGGCTGCATCGACCGCCGCCTATGTTCAATACTGCATGGTTACACCGACGCCTCTGCATCGAGCCGAATGACATCAAGCTGTCCGACTACGCTAGGCTATGAGCCAACATACTTCTTCAGCAAGGCACGGCATCGACACTTTGTCGCCCCGCGGAGGGACGCCTTCAAGCGACGCATCATCGTCGACACGCTGCTGCGATGCCATCGTTGACACTTCATCGCCAAGGTCTTCATCAACGTGGTCTTCATCATTATCATCGTCAACACACCCCGCCGCCACCTCGTTCACAAGATGAACAACTAGCGTCTTCTGACAGATTTTTCTGCAAGACGCGACCACGACGACGGTGACGACCCCTACACGGCCACACAGTTCTGGAAAAAACCGATGTGTGCTCGATGGGCTTCCTCCAGTTGGCGCCGCCCTCTCGCAGCGCCGACCTTCTTCTTCTACCTCGAGCTCCCTCACAAAGCTCTCTTGTGGTTTCTCTCTATCTTCTTCTCTCAAGAACACAAGAACACACACATACACATGAAACTCTACACACACACACACCTCACCGTGGAGGAACCAGCTTTGCTTTGTTCTCCCGGTGAGACACACATATGCTACATCTTTTTTCCCTCAGCCCTCACGGCCTCTCATTCCATTACTCAAAGTAGTAGTATATATACACAAGGTTTTGACACTCCTGTCATGCACTTCATGCCACCTCTTACGCCACTATTCCACTAACCACTAACGCATGACCTTCTCTCTCACTCCTAGAATCACTCCAGGATGCATAAGACTACTCGCCAACTCCCTCCGATGTGATATGCGAAGCTTTTAATCCAGGCTACTCGGAGGAAGAAGTTGCGGCGCTGGTGGATGATATCGTGCCTGGCGAGGATCCGGCACGACTGGGTCTGCGGCCTACAGATCGAATAGAAGTGGTTCGCCGGATCATTCACCGGAGAACGGCGGCGACGGCGATCCGTCCATGGAAAGGACCTTTGCCTAAGGTACGTGTTCAGCCTTTAACCTTGTCCGATTTTTTTCCGCAAGAGGATTGGAACGTGGTTACTCGGAAGAAGAAGAAGAAGGGAAGACGGCCAGATCCGGCACCACCGCCGCCGGCGACCATGGCGGCGGCCGGGATCAGGGCGGCCAGATCAGAGCGTTTGAATTCGCTCATCGGTGGTGAGTGTGCCGATAGGCTGTGGGCTGGGCCGCGGACCATGTATGGGCATGAGGCCCATCATGGGGGTGTAGCGGCTGGCTCTCTGGGTGTTACTTCCAATGGGTATGAGGCCCAGGAGGATTCCATCCAGCCTTTTCGGCCCGACGATGGTGCATGTGCGGACGTAGATCGTCACCTGCCTCGCGATCGACTGCTGCGGGGTAGGGTTCGCAAGCAAGGTACGAGGGGTTTCCGTCCTGCGGGCTTCGACGCACGAGGCGCAGCCGGACTGACGCAGCCATGGCAGGTCGTGGGGAGGTTCCACCGCCGGCGAAAAGACCCATGCCTGGGGCTGTAGGTCGGGGTGGTGCGCCTCCACCTGCGGCTGCGAACACCGGGCGGGGGGGTCCCGTGCAGATCGGGCAAAGGCCGCCGGCTGGTGGCGGCGGCGCCGCCGGTGCAGTGGGGCGTGGACTCCAGGGAGGGGACGCGCACCTGCCAGGGCAATCGCAGATGCCGGCTCTGGGGAAGAATGGCACGAGGCCGCCGGCTCCGAACTTGGCTCCGGTCGCGGCACCGTCGGCTGGTCGGGGCTTCGGGAGACCCGCGCCACCCCTGGCTCCGCAGGTTGCGGGTCGTGGCGGGGCCAGGCCCTCCGCGCCGGGTGCTGCTGGTGCTGCTCATGCTGGCCGTGGCGATGGACAGAGACAGAATCGAGCTGAGCCGGCCACTACGGGAAAACCACCTCCGCATTATGTTGCCAGGCCGGTGCAGGTCCGTTCCTCTCAGCCTAACGCACCTCCCCGAGGCCAGTGGGGAGACGACGGATACGACGCTTACGGCGAGGGACAGCACCGTGGCTCCTCGTCCATGGGAGGAGGGCGTGGTTACGCTTGGCAGAGTGACGGGTCGGCCGAGAGACCTTTTCTCGGACCGGCTGGTGGTTTTGTTGAGGGAGCCTCCGGCCCGGACAACCGTCAGAGAGGTGGCTTCCGTGGTAACCGAGGAGGTCGAGGCTGGGGTCGTGGGAGATTTTGCCGACAACAACCTCGGGGGCCTATTCATGCAGATGATGCGGTTGAGACTCAGATTTCCTCAGAGCTACCTCCACAGGCGATGGAGGTGGTGAAGGAGTTGGCCAATGTTGATGTTTCTGAGGCTGGGACGGTGGATGAGGCCACTGACAGATCTGATGCAGAGAGGGCGTCCAAGTACGCTCGTAAGAAGGAGCGGATGGTTTGCTATCGATGTGGGGACAAGGGACACTTTATTGCTGAGTGTGTGGCCCAGTTGTGTGAGTCCTGCGGCAAGCTTGCCCATGAGTCGGGTGAGTGCCCAATTTTGCGTGACGTTCCTCCGACTCTAAACATTTATGGTGTCTACTGTGCTGAGCTCATGTTTTTTGAGTCCCCGGAGGCGAGAGAGGTCCCGGAGGAGAACCAGGTTACAACTACTGGGATTGTCAGAGCGACCCAGGGACCGGTGACTGAGGCACAGATTGTGAGGAGATTGCAGGAGTTAGCTCCGGGTGACTTTGTTTGGGAGCTCGTTCCTATTGAGGAGAGAGTGTTTAAGGTTGATTTCCCGTCAGTTGAGGACCTGCAGAAATTGTTGAGTTTTGGCTTGTGTAAAGTTCCTGGTACTAAGTGTATTCTGGAGTTTAACGAGTGGAAACAGGTTGAGCCTAAAGGAAAACCACTGACGCAGGTATGGCTGAGGTTTTTGGGGGCTCCTTCAAAGCCTTTGCAGGATGCTCGCCAGGCCAGTTTGGGTGTCCTAGTTGGAAAAACTGAAAAAGTGGATATGGCTTTCACTCGTGCCAATGGGATTGCACGGATTCTTGTTAGTATTTTGGATATTGAGTATGTGCCCGACAAGGTCAACTGAACGTACAAGGGTGAGGTCTTTCCACTAGATATTGAGTTTGAGGACACAGACTTATTTGACGATGCAGTTAACGGTAATGATGTCGATATGCACGACCGGGATGGAGGTGCTGGGTCTAAGGGGGGCCCATCAGATGATACCATGCGTCAGGGATCCAACGGATCACTCCCTCAGTCGGCCGGGACGGAACCGGAGGCAGAGCACACTGATTCACCGGCGGTTCCTATGGCTACGGTCCGGTTCGGTTCTTTTGAGCCAACTTCGGCACCACCCAGGCTCTGGAGTGACAGGGTGGAGTCGGACGACGTTTCTGAGCATATGCTTCCTTCACTGGACGTTGTGAGGGAGGTTGGCACAGGCTGCAGGCACGGTGATAGCCCTGTTGGACTGTTGACTACTGCGGGTGTGACTTCGGTGTCACAGTGCTCGGGACCGAGGAGTCGTGGGGGAGGGGGGTCGGGACCAGGAGTCCTTTCTACCCCCGCTCCGAGGATTGTGCAGGCCTCGCCGGTGGCTTCGTCCCCTAGGGGGGCGGTTCCGGCAGCTGGAGGGACCTCGAGGCAGGAGGCCTTGACGTCCTCCGTGACGGTGGCGGCTACCACGGCCTCTGGGGCCGCGGGAGGGGGGACGGCAGGGCAGGTGGCCCGGTCTTCTCCTTCCGATCGGGTGGTCAGGCGGACCACCCCTCCGACGGCTTCCTCGCCTGCGCCGCAGGTTGGGCCGGGAGGAGACGGCGGGCAGGTGGCCCCGGTCGTTCACTCCTCCCCGTTGTCTGCGGCGGGGCCCTCGTCAGTTGGGGTCGGGAGCCCGCAGTTACCTCCGCCTGTGTCCTCGGCACCACTGGGAGCCTCGGTGCCAGGTTATACCAGAGAGGAGGTGATCGCATATGGCGGGATCCCTGACCCTACTTCCGGGGGCAGACGGATGAGTGCTCGCATCCTCGACGTCCCGGAGGTTGATGATATGCAGCAGCGGTGCGCTATGAGGGCGGCCAAGCTTCAGGAGGCTGCGTGTTCATCGGGTATGTCTGTCGACTTGTCTAATTCGTTATTGCATTTTTCTAATGAGGACATTATTAACAATGCAAACCAATTAGGAGTTTCACTAGGTGCCACAAATAGTGAAATTACCAATTCGGTGAATGATATTTTAGACTTGGAGGCAGAGCGGGCTTTAGAGACTATTCGTAATCTTGCAGCACTTAAACCTATGAATGATGATGAGATAAATGCGTTAGGAGTTAGAGTGCTTGATAGCCTCTGTGAGGATCTCGCACCCTCTAACCAGGAGGTTGAGGAAGAGGATGTGCCCCTTCACAATGACGCTAGCAATATTTCTGTACCCGGGTTTGAGGAACGGGGACTCGAGCTTAATAAACCTAAGCGTAAGTGGAAACGGAAGATTTATCCCGACTCCGCGGTCCGTAGGAGTGCTAGGATCCGAACTACCAAAAAATTTCATGATGACTTATGAGAGGAATTTTTTGGAACAGCAGAGGTCTTAAGGACTTGGCTAAAAGAGGATTCCTGACTGAGACTTCTCTTGAGCAGAAGTTAGATTTTGTTGCTCTATCGGAGACGGGTAGAGACAATTTTGCACCTCAGTTTCTCTCCTCATTAGTTGGTGGTATTGATTTCGATTGGCATTGCCTACCTCCGCGAGGAAGATCGGGGGGCATCCTACTAGGTGTGGGATGCGATTCTCAGGAAGTCCGTAGTGTTGTCATGGGTGACTTCGCCGTAAAGTTTCGAGTTCGGTCTAAGATTGATGGCTTTGATTGGGCTTTGGTGGCGGTTTATGGTGCCGCGCAGCCTGAGTTAAAAGCGGAGTTTCTGGCTGACCTAGTGCGGATTTGTGGGTCAGAACAACTTCCGATTTTAGTTGGAGGTGATTTCAATATCATCCGGAGGCGGGAGGAGAAGAACAATGATAACTTTGATGGTAGATGGTCCTTCATGTTCAACACCATTATCGAAAGCTTGGATCTGAGGGAGATAGAACTCTCGGGTAGAAAGTTTACTTGGGCCAACGCGCTGCCAAACCCTACGTACGAAAAACTTGATCGGGTCCTTGCAAGCGTTGAGTGGGAACAAAAATTCCCGATGGTCACGGTGCAAGCCCTGTCGAGGGGAATTTCTGATCATACCCCATTGTTCGTGGACTCAGGGGAGCCGAACCATGTGGGAAATAAGAACACCTTCTCGTTTGAGACGTCATGGTTCGAGCGCGAGGGGTTTTTCGACTTGATCGCCAGGGAATGGGCTAAAGAGGTCCGCGGTAAAACACCCATTGAGCGCTGGCAAAATAAGATTAGGAATTTGAGAAGTTTTTTGAGGGGTTGGGCTAAGCATCTTAGTGGTGCGTATAAGATTGAAAAGGATAGACTCCTGTCTCTAGTCCATGACTTGGACGTAAAAGCCGAATCTAACTTGTTGGCCCCCGCAGAACTTCATGTTAAACTTGAGGCGAAAAAGCGGTTGAAAGAGCTTTTGCGTGAAGAAGAAATGAAGTGGGCTCTACGTGCTAAGGTTCGTAAAGTGGTCCAGGGGGACGCCAATACTCAGTTCTTCCATTTAATTGCTAATGGCAAGCACAGAAAGAAGCGAATCTTTCAGCTTGAGCAGGACGAGGGTACAATTCTAGGTCAGGATAATCTGAAAACGTATATCACTGAATATTATAAGCAGCTATTTGGTCCACCAGAGGAGAATACGGTGTCACTTGATGAGTCCATGACTGAGGATGTGGCTCAGCTTTCGGCTGCGGATAATGACATTCTGCTTGCTCCGTTCTCGGAGAATGAGGTCTTTGAGGCTATTGCTCAAATGAAAAACAATAAGGCTCCTGGACCGGATGGGTTCCCGGCCGAGTTTTATAAAAAGTGCTGGCACATTATTAAGGGGGATTTATTACCTATGTTTCATGATCTTTTCTCTGGTAAGCTTCAATTATTCCACCTGAATTTTGGGACTATCACATTACTTCCTAAGAAGACAGATGCGGTCAGAATTGAGCAATTCAGGCCGATCTGTCTCCTAAATGTTAGTTTCAAAATTTTCACAAAGGTTGGGACCAACAAGCTCACACAGATTGCGCATTCTGTGGTGCATCAATCCCAAACCGCGTTCATGCCAGACAGAAACATTCTAGAAGGGGTGGTAGTTCTGCATGAAACGCTCCATGAAATCCACTCTAAAAAATTGGATGGAGTGATTTTTAAAGTGGATTTCGAGAAAGCGTATGATAAGATAAAATGGCCATTTCTCCAACAATCTTTGCGAATGAAAGGGTTTGACGAAGCCTGGCGAAGGCAGGTGCAATCATTTACGCAAAAAGGTAGTGTGGGAATTAAAGTGAATGATGATATAGGTCGTTACTTTCAGACTCACAAAGGCCTAAGACAAGGAGACCCAATGTCCCCTATCTTGTTTAACATTGTGGTAGATATGTTGGCAATTCTGATAGGCCGGGCTAAGGAAAATGGTCAAGTAGGTGGATTAGTGCCTCATCTGGTAGATGGAGGCCTCTCTATCCTACAATACGCGGATGATACGATCATCTTTATGGAGCATGACGTGGTTAAGGCTAGAAATATGAAGCTGGTTTTATGCCTTTTGGAACAATTGACTGGCTTGAAGATCAACTTTCATAAGAGTGAGTTGTTCTGCTTTGGTAGGGCCAAAGATGAGCAGGAAGCCTATCGACAATTGTTTGGGTGTGAGGTGGGACAGTTACCTTTCTCGTACTTAGGGATTCCTATCCACCACCGTAGGCTAACGAACAAAGAATGGAAGTTCATTGAAGACCGCTTTGAGAAGAAACTAAGTTGCTGGAAGGGCAAGCTTTTATCATATGGAGGCCGGTTAATTCTAATTAATTCGGTGCTCACAAGTTTGCCGATGTTTCTCCTTTCGTTCTTTGAGGTACCAGTTGGAGTCAGGAAGAGACTGGACTTCTATAGATCGCGGTTTTTCTGGCAGGGTGATGAGCTGAAAAGAAAATACAGACTTGCTAAGTGGGACATTATTTGTAGACCGAAAGACCAAGGGGGTCTAGGTATTGAGAATCTCGAAATCAAGAATAAATGCCTTCTTAGCAAATGGCTGTGGAAGCTCTCGTCGGAGACGGATGCTGTGTGGGCACAGATCCTTCGTAGCAAGTATCTCCAGTCAAAAACTTTGACACAAGTCTCTGTAAGGCCTACTGACTCGCCTTTCTGGAAGGGGCTCATGAAGGTTAAGCAGGTTTTCGTAAATAGGACAAAGTTTGCTGTAGGAGACGGCTTGAGTACGCGTTTCTGGGAAGATACTTGGCTAGGCGACGCACCACTGGCCACCCAATACCCATCTTTGTATCGTATTGTTCAACGAAAGGAGGTGGTTATTGCTTCGGTCTTTCAATCTATCCCCCTTAATATTCAATTCAGACGAGTGCTAGCGGGCAATCGTTGGGAACAATGGCTCCATCTAGTTAGAAAGCTGATGGATGTGCAGTTGTCCCAACAACCTGATGAATTGCGCTGGAAGCTGACTAGGTCTGGAGACTTCACGGTTAAATCAATGTATATTGATGTTATTAATTCAAGCTCCATTCCTACGTCCAAATATGTTTGGGATGTCAAGGTTCCTTTGAAAATAAAAGTGTTTATGTGGTTTGTCCATAAATAAGTAATTTTAACTAAGGATAACTTGAAGAAGCGCAATTGGACAGGATCTACTAGGTGTAGTTTCTGTGATCGGGAAGAGTCTATTAAACATCTTTTTCTTGATTGCCCGCTAGCAAAGGTTTTATGGCAGACGGTCCACATTGCGTTTAACATCAAACCACCGAATACTGTTAATTCTATTTTTGGGACATGGCTTAATGGGATTGAGTCCAACTTAAGGAAACATATTCGGGTGGGGGTTTGTGCTTTGTTGTGGACCGTCTGGAACTGCAGAAACGATTTGGTCTTTAACAGAATATCATGTATACATTTTTTGCAGGTTTTATTCCGGACTACGGCTTTGATTCGTTCGTGGTCGCTACTCACCCCGATGGAGGCCAGGGAGCATTTGGTTACTGGGTCTGTCCGTTGGGAGATGGTAGCTCGGGATATCTTCAACCGGTTTGGATGGCGGTCATGTAATAGGATAGGCATTTAGTTTTGCTATCTTGTATGCCCTGCCGGTTGTGGCTTTATGATGTGGCTAGTTTGATGCATCTAGCTTATCTGGGCTCTGTGTGAGCTTGGTTTGATTTTTTTCACCTTTCAGGACCTTTGAAACCAGTTTGATACTACTCTATTTTATTAATAAGATGACTGCATGCATCATACTGATGCAGAGGCCGGGGTATCCCCCTTTTCAAAAAAAAGAGACTAGGCCAACATGCAACACACGCCCCAAGCTAGCTAACAACCTCAGGTCTAGCTAACTAACTAACATACTCACCCGGCTACTACTTGGCCCAAGCAAGCTACATGCATGCACCTATCACTATCGAACCGTCCTGCTCAACTGGCTCGACATATATCTTGTCATGCTCCAGCATTATCACACCATGCCACTTCTCATGCCATCGCCGTATCACACGACACCATCAGCATGCCGTCGCTCTCACCGCATCGCACGGTCCCGCGGCATCTCGCCTCCTTTGCGCGCCTCCACTGAAACTCTCCGGCTTCGTACGCATCACACGTACACCTTGCCGGACTACAACAGGGTACAAGGACACCTAACTACATGCAAACCTCAAAACTAAACATGAAGATACATCTTGACAAGATTATTCCTAACAATCACCTCCCTAATCTTGTCATGCTAACTCGCCAAATCGTCATGCGGATCACCCGCAACACCTTGCCGTGGACGACACCGTCGCAGCGCCGATCACCATGCACCATCTTGTCGTAGACGACACCGTCGCAGCGCCAGTCACCATCATCATCTTCTTGCGGCATCGCAGCGCATCCGGCTACTCGCCGCCACCGACGCTGTCGCAGCGCCGGTCACCATGGATCATCTTGTCGTGGATGACGTCCTCGCAACACCAATCCTCATGACGGCTTCGCGCCGCCGTCCCTTCCAACAGCCTCACACCGTTGTCTTCTTGTGGCAGCCTCGCGCCACCATCTCCATCTAGCGGCATCACATCGCAGCCATATGCTTGTGCGGCATCACACCGCGAAACACCTCCTTGTCACGCCACCGGCCTCCATCTCACATGGAGTCCACTGAGTCGCCGCCGCCGCGGCCGTCGCCTCCGCCACTGCCACGCCGGCCACCATAGCCGCCGGCACCACCGTCGCCGCCACGGATCAACAAGGCTCTGATACCAATTGTTGGCGCCGCCCTCTCGCAGCGCCGTCCTTGTTCTTCTACCTCGAGCTCCCTCACAAAGCTCTCTTGTGGTTTCTCTCTATCTTCTTCTCTCAAGAACACAAGAACACACACATACACATGAAACTCTACACACACACACACACACACACACACACACCTCACCATGGAGGAACCAGCTTTGCTTTGTTCTCCCGGTGAGACACACATATGCTACATCTTTTTTCCCTCAGCCCTCACGGCCTCTCATTCCATTTCTCAAAGTAGTAGTATATATACACAAGGTTTAGACACTCCTGCCATGCACTTCATGCCACCACCTACGCCACTACTCCACTAACCACTAACGCATGACCTTCTCTCTCACTCCTAGAATCACTCCAGGATGCATAAGACTAGGCCAACATGCAACACACGCCCCAAGCTAGCTAACAACCTCAGGTCTAGCTAACTAACTAAGGGCATGTTTGGTTCCTGGGCAAGCGCTTGCCTTGCCTCGCGAAGCAAAAAGCAGAGGGTTTGGTTCCTCGGTCAGCTTGTCTCGTTGCCTGCAGTTTCCAGCTTTTTCCTCATTTGCTTGAGCGAGCCGATTTGGCTAGCCTTCGTTGGCAAGGTTAGCCTTGCCTAGCAAGGTGCGTGGGCATGGGATCCAAACACGCCCTAACATACTCATCCGGCTACTACTTGGCCCAAGCAAGCTACATGCATGCACCTATCACTATCGAACCATCCTGCTCAACTGGCTCGACATATATCTTGTCATGCTCCAGCATTGTCACACCATGCCACTTCTCATGCCATCGCCGTATCACACGGCACCATCAGCATGCCGTCGCTCTCGCCGCATCGCACGGTCCCGCGGCATCTCGCCTCCTTTGCGCGCCTCCACTGAAACTCTCCGGCTTCGTACGCATCACACGTACACCTTGCCGGACTACAACAGGGTACAAGGACACCTAACTACATGCAAACCTCAAAACTAAACATGAAGATACATCTTGACAAGATTATTCCTAACACCTCCAGTCTTGGCAAAACCGGTGACTCATCGCCGACGGCACCCTTTGACATCGCAAGGTGTATCGTCCACGTTTGCAGCTCCATCATAGCGCATTTTTTTGCGCCTCCGTCTTTGTGTGGCTTTATCATCCATGACGACTACACCGTCAATCACGACTACTTTGACCACGGTTACATCACGACCGGCGACCTCAACATCGACCACACGACTACGTCTACAGCAACACAACGTCAACAACTCCAGTCAGCAGCGTCCTTGTCGTTACTAGAATCCACGCCACTCCTGTTGTGACTGTGGGAGGGAATAGAGGAGAAACAAGGGAGGCACCAGAAGGCGATGCAGTCACCGCCCTAGGTGCCGACTCATCAGAGACGCAGTGATGATGGCGAAGTGAAGAAGACGACAGAAGCGCAAGACTTCAAATTCAGCCGCAGTCATCCGCTTCACTCCCGCTACGACTGAGGGGGAATGTTAGAATATATATTAGGTTTAAAGATAGAGATAAGGAGATAGAGATCGAATATGTTTAAACAATGTATTGCTTACCTTGCACTCCAAGTCTCTACCCCTCATGTACTCTATATATATCCCCACCAGGGTCACATCAATACAACATAACAATATTCATCCATCCTATAGTTTTCTACACGGCCGCTGCCCAAGTGGTCGCCGGAGCCAGGGAAGTTCTTCCGCGAATGAGACCTCATCACCGGGAACTGGATGCCGATGCCGGACATCACCGACAAGATGCCGCCCCGGGCGTTCCTACCGAGCGAAATCGCCGCCAAGATCCCGTTCGAGGCGGGAGCCGTGTCGCCGTTGCTCGGGGCGCCGCCGGGCAACGCGATGAGGCAGGCGGTGGCGTCGACGGTGGACGAGTGCGCACGCCCACCCAGCCAGGGTGAGACCAAGCGCTGCGCGACATCGGCCGAGGACATGCTGGATTTTGCCGTGGAGATGCTAGGGGACAACGTGGTCATGCGCAGCACGGAGTCACTGGAAGCGGCGGTGACGTAAGGGTCGGCAGGGTGGCGGGCATCGCCGGCGGCCATGCGACGCGGTCCGTGTCGTGCCACCAGAGCATGTTCACGTACCCGGTGTACTACTGCCACTCGGTGCCGAGCGTGCAGGTGTATGAGGCCGAGATCCTGGCCGTCGAGACCGGACGGAGGATCAACCGTGGTGTGGCGATCTGCCACCTCGACATGTCGGACTGGAGCCCGGACCACGGCGCGTTCGCTGCGCTTGGCGGGAAACCCGGTGAAATGGAGGTGTGCCATTGGATCTTCCAGGGGGACATGGTTTGGACGGTGGCCGATTGAGCTCATAACAGCGCGCGGCCGGTCTGATTTGAATTGTTAGTCCATTCATTCGACTGAAAAAGAACTTACCCGATGAACATATATTAGAGAGTAAATCTTCAGATTGTTAAAGTCGTCGTAGCTGCCTCGTAGTCAACACGTACGCCCTGGAAGTATAGGGCCACAGGATCAGTTCATTCTCAGCCGAATGATAGTTGCTCTGTTTTATTTTTCTGTGCAGAAATCGTGTTGTGTACTTTTATTTTCTCGTGTATGCACTGCTAAGGTTGGTAAAAGTGGTGGTTTGGAAGCGCTTTGTGCATGCTTGTATGACCTGGCATGCGTGCAGCTAGTTCACTTATTCCTAACCTGTCTGTCAAAAACAACTTACTCCTAAAGTCCTAATTAACATAGAATCAAGCAACGGAAGTTTGTAAACAAGATGGGAGGTACCAGTCGAAATTTCAAGATTTTCCATGGTTACCGCATATTTCCATGCCCCTCGGTAAATCGCCATACCGAGCAAAAAATACCAGTTTTTTGAAAATTTTGAATTTAAACACTTGATTTACAGTAAAGTACCTAGGATCTAATTAATGCCATGAGAGTTGGTTCTGGTATGTTGATAGCAACCTAGTTCCTGTTTTGAGAGGTCTCTGGTTCGAATATTCGTTCATTCACTTGTTTGAATTCACAATTCAACTATAAAATTTGCTCGAAATATTCTCGGTATTTCTTGGTATTTCTCGGTAACCGTGGTAACCACATTTACCCGCCCCCCTCGGTAAAATTTCCTCATTCGGTAACCAAAACCTTGGAGGTAACTGACTGGTGATGGGCAGGAGCGGACACTGAAGTTTGCTACCACACCAGCTTGGTGTGCTTGTTCGCAACTAGTATTGTGTTGAATATTTGGCTTCGATTGTATTCGTTCCATTGAAACTTCCGTGTTCATTCTAAATTTTTTTGATATAACTTTGCTATAACAGTTTCATTGTAGGTCGTAGCACTTATTCTCCAATACACTGGCCTCAATGCAGCGTGTACCAAAGATGACCCTTCGTGTTACATGACATAATTTTGGACCCTCAATGAAAAAGCTTGTCATAATTTTGACTTAATTGCCTCGATGTTTGCAAGTCCGGAGCTTTGCATTTGGCAGATGCAAGAGCCACACCACCAATTTGGCATATCCATACATCTTTACCAGCACATTTCTGAGCTTTTTGCTAGTAATTGTAACCATATTCCCGAATATTTGATCACTCGTAATCGTGATCGTAATGTCGAGCCATCAGTATAGCTCTATCTTTCTCACAACAAAGGAGTATGTGCGAGTTTACATGTTGCGAATGAGAATCGGTAACATGCACAATGCATTGCTTACTCAGCAATTCCTTTTGTGTCTAAAATGTTTAAATTCCTGAAGCCACACAAGCTTATGCTTGCATAAGTGTTAGTGCCAGTGGACATGCACCGTACCATGGCTTATCGTGTACGCAGGAAAACAGGATATGTAACTATCTATGCAAAACTACCTAGCGGTTGGCTAAAAGTTAGCTATATATATTGAGCTTGTATAGTATCGTAGTAGTTGTGCAAATCAATGGAATCGAACGGTACACATATGTTATAGGTGATAATAACCCAATAAAGTTTGAAAGAGCCATGGTTCTGGAGCTCCACCTCTAATCACCATTCGATCTGGCATCAAGATCCACCACAAGCATAGTCATTTGATCCTATCAAGTTAACTTTGTACAGCAATATTGTTAAAGCATTTCATGGCAAATCCAATGGCGGCCCTGCCACCTCGTGGCAGATATATTGGAGCGGCCCATTTCAAAATGGAGACCATCAATGACTGGTGCACAGATAGTCAGATACATAACAACAACAACAACAACAACAACAACAAAGCCTTTAGTCCCAAACAAGTTGGGGTAGGCTAGAGGTGAAACCCGTAAGATCTCGCAACCAACTCATGGCTCTGGCACATTGATAGCAAGCTTCCACGCACCCCTGTCCATAGCTCGCTCTTTGTCGATACTCCAATCCTTCAGGTCTCTCTTAACGGACTCCTCCCATGTCAAATTCGGTCGACCCCGCCCTCTCTTGACATTCTCCGCACGCTTTAGCCGTCCGCTATGCACTGGAGCTTCTGGAGGCCTGCGCTGAATATGCCCAAACCATCTCGCAGCGATGTTGGACAAGCTTCTCCTCAATTGGTGCTACCCCAACTCTATCTCGTATATCATCATTCCGGACTCGATCCTTCCTCGTGTGGCCACACATCCATCTCAACATACGCATCTCCGCCACACCTAACTGTTGAACATGTCGCCTTTTAGTCGGCCAACACTCCGCGCCATACAACATTGCGGGTCGAACCGCCTGTCGTGGTTCTAAGTCTGACAGTAGAATAGGGGGTAGGTAAGGAGAGGCGAGGTCCTAGCTATGGAGTAGTTGTGAAGACAAGGCGATGTACGAGTTCAGGCCCTTCTCGGAAGAAGTAACAGCCCTACGTCTCGGAGCCCTGAGGCGGTCGAGTGAATTATGAATGTAGGTATTACAAGAGTGCGAACCCCTCTATCTGTGGAGGGGGGTGGCTTATATTGAGTGCGCCAGGACCCCAGCCAGCCCACATAATGGAGAGGTTAAAGTACATTAAGCACTGGGCGCATCGTAACGCCCTCATAAAGCGCCTTAACTATCATTAAGTCTATTCAATAGCAAGCCGTTGCGTTTCAGAGTGCCTTCTGACCTTCTGGTGGTCGAGTGAGTCTTCATGGTCGAGTGAGTCTTCCATGGTCGAGTCCTTCCAGTCCAGTCGAGTGGATTCCTCTTTGGTCGACTGGAAGATGATCTCTTCTAAGAGTGTCCTTGGGTAGGACGTTTAGGTCAGGCCTATGACCCTACCCTAGGTACATGAATCCATCATTAGCCCCCGAATGGATTGAGGCTTGAGTGAAGGAGGAGTTGACATTGTTTCCGATTGTCTTTTGCATACTGGCTAAGTGTTGTCTTGGATCAAGATCTTCTCTGTTGATGACAAGCGACTTTTCTTCAGTCGACTCGATCCATTCTTGTTCTTTAGTCGAGTGACCTTCTTTTACTTTGCTATTCCCGAGCGACGGATCGCAGGAAATCTCGCACTTGACAGACCGATCTGTCGCTCGCGGATCTCGCGGGATACGAAATTTGGGGAAGCGCGCAAAACGGAATGGACTGCGGCGCTCGGATGGGACGTAACAGGGATGCCTCGATCTCCGCGCCACTTTTTCCGCCACGTATCGTGCAGTGCAACTGTTTCGGGATATGATTAGATTGTTCGGGTCCACCTGTCATCCACTCGGAAGGGATGCTATAAATGCGACTCATGGGGCTTCGACAAGACCCGTTCTTCCTCCTCTACTCTCTTCATCTTCGCCCTCTGCAACCGCTGCCGCCCCTGCTACTTCCTCTCCTGCGCATTCCGCCGGCAGCCATGGGCAAAGAGAAGACGGCGGTGCTGGAGCGTGCGAAGAAGGCGTCGGCGGCCGAGAAGGCGAAGGGGAGATCTACCAGCCGCGGCGGTTCCTCGTCGAGATCTCGCTTGCCGAAGGGCTGGGTCCAGGGAGATTGGATCCAGTCGACCATCAAGGAGAAGGATCTCCTCGATATGGCCAACGACGGGTTGATCCCCCACGGCGCCGCGAGGCTTCCTGGCCAAGAGTGGCAGCCTCAGCCGGAAGAGGGTGAGTGTGTGCTCCTGGCCACCCATGTCGACCGAGGATTTTCGCTGCCACCGAGTGTTTTCTTTCGGGGTTTTCTGAATTTCTTCGGAGCCCAGCTCCACCATTTTACTCCAAACTCCATCGCGTATCTTGCTGCGTTTGTGTCTATGTGCGAAAACTTCCTGGGCTGTCGACCGCACTGGGGCTTGTTCAAGTATATCTTCACATGTCGCTCTCAGACTGTGAAGAAGGCAAGCCCTGGTGACGAGAAGACCCAAGTAGTTCAGATGTGTGGTGGCTTAGGGGTCCAGTTGAGGAACAAAAGCACCTTCCCAGCTATGTCTTTTCCCGAGTCGGTCAGGGGCTGGCAGTCGACCTGGTTCTACTGCCGGAACGAGACGACGCCGGGACAGTCGACTGGTCTTCCTGCATTCACCATGAGTCGAGTGAACAGACCCTCCTCCCTGAAGGTGGTTCCAGAGGAGAGAGCTGAGGTGAAGATGTTGATGGATCGCGTGGTGCAGCTGGTTCGGGATGGCGTGACTGGCATGGACCTCTTGGAGGTTTTTCTTCGGAGGCGAATCCAGCCTCTTCAGTTCCGGAGCCACTGCATGTGGCTGTACTGTGGCACCGAAGACGAGACTCGCGTCCACCCGGAGGCAGTCGACAATGCCATAGTGGAAAGATGGATGGCTGCAATCACTGGGAACAAGGACAACCCTCGCGGATCCCGGAGGATTTCCCCACTTGATCACAACAGCGTTCCAGAAAAGGTACATTTGCTCTGTTTTCCATTGTACATCCGTCGAGTGTGTTTCTGTGACTTGGTCGACTGAACTCTGCTTTGATATTTCCAGGCCCTTACCGAGCTATACTCAATGCCCAATGGCGCCAGATTCCGACCGAGGAGGGGAAGCGGCAAGCGAGAGCCAGGAAGAGTGGGATTCAGACGCTGCAGAAGATGACGACGACGACGATGATGATGACGAGGATGATGATGACGAGGATAAAGAGGAGGAGGTTGCACCACCGCGCTCGGAAAGGCGGTCAAAACTTGTGCACGACCCTGTTCGAGAACGCTGTAAGGAGTTGCACCACCGCAATGATTAAACGCCCTCGGACCGCTTCTCCGGTGCCGACTGAGAAAGCGCCGAAGCAGTTGAAGGTAGCTCCGTCGAGGACAACCAAGCCTCTGCCAAAAATGAAGGTGTCCATCCCCACCATCTCAGGGTAAACATATTGCTTAAGTCTTCCTGTTCTATATAAGTTTTGTCTCTGGTTGATACTTGAATCGGTCGACTGATTCTTTGGAACTTCAGCGCTGCGACTTCCGAAACCTCAGGCAAGGCCGAGGACCATGAGATGGAGGACGCCGCGACCTCAAATCATGGTACTGTATCCTTAATTCTGTTCTTAGTCGACTGACTCATAGTTTCTGACTTTGACTCTTTTCTGAAGCTCCAATCAATGAAATTATCACTCTTCCCGACGACGATGATGAGGATGAGGAGCCATTAAAGGCTAGGAGGAGCAGGAAAGCATCTACTGGCAAAGTAGCCTAAGATGTGACGGCGCCCGAGATCGTTGTGACGGAAGGAGAGGTCGGCACTCGACATACCGTGTCCTTCGGTGCGGCGACGAGTGCTCGACCTACTTCGCCGAAAGTGCCGGCAGCCTTCGATCTTCGCCACGCACCACGCCCCGGAGGACCAGGCCAATGCTGCTAAGGAGGCGATCCGTCAGCGGGATCATGATGGAGCGGTGAAGATCGTTCGATGCGAGTCAAGCGACTTCTGACGCTTGCTCCGCCCTTGAGCAATGTTGGTCGATCGACCACCGCTGTTCTATTAGGATATGCTATCAAAACTTTTCTTTCTCGAATTATAGCAGTCACCCGGTGGGTGTGTTGGTAAAAACTCCGATTAGCGGGGCATCGCTGAGTGCACCCGGTGGGTGTAGTCCCCAAGGCTAAGGTTTCACCTGGCAATCGGTCTTAGGCTTCATAAGTAAATATTGATCATCACTCGAGCGAAACGAATGGGTTTACGAGACCGGTGGGAGCACGCTGAGTGCACCCACCGGTGTAGTCCCCGAGATCGTGGTCATTGCTGGCGATTGATTACAGTCAAGAAGTTTTGGTCGATCGGTCGACTTTTTTTTTTGATCGTCGATCGGGTCGACTCTGTCTTGAATAAGACCGGTGGGGGCACGCTGAGTGCACCCACCGGTGTAATCTCGAGACTACAAATCGAATGCTTGCATTCGACTGTAGTCTTAGAAACGCATCATTTTTCTTTATTCACTCGGAAGTGGATCATCTTTGACATTTTGTCGATTGACTCTTCGTAGAAATCCTGCGATCTTGCGACGCGCTATACTGAACTGGAGCAGAAGCATATTCAGCTCGAGTTGGACTTGAAGCTAGTGCAGGAGAACCTGACGAAGGCAAAGGAGGAGACCAAAGGTATGTTTGGTGAGACTTCGACGACTCTTTTCTCCTCTCATTTGCTTCAAACCTGACTTTGCTGTAATTTACAGGCAAGGTGAAGGAGGCCCAGAGGAAGAAGGAGCTTGAGCTGTCTGAGAAGATCAAGCTCGCTGATGAAAAGCTAGCCGATCACCAAGCTCGAACAGACAACACCAATCAAGGCTGCTCGGCCATTGCCACCAAGGATGTTGATCGATCGAAAGTCGACAAGACTACTCGACCGAGAGGATCAACCAGTTGGTCGGGAAAAGAATGACCGAAGGCTTCTTGGGTGGTCTTGCTAAAAAATTGTTCCTTATGCTCGAAGGTAATCTTCTTCACTCGACCGATTCTTCCAACTGTTATGTTCCCATTCGACTATTTTCCTGATTCGGGGTTTTGTCTTTGCAGAGTTCTGCCGCAACTTTGAAGAAGAAACCAGCCAGCTGGAGACGAACCTTGACCCTGTCAATTCTCCGGTGAATGATGAAACTGCCATGAACATCTTCCGACTGGAGTCCCGTGTTGCTGCCGTCGTGGATTATCTCGCAAGACTGAAGGTTGCTACGTCCCGCATCGACTCGACGCTCTGGCCCGGGGAGACACTCCAAAATGACCTCGAGTCGTTGATGGCTCGACTAAACGCCGTCCCTGACCGAGTGCAAGAGTGGAAGAAGTCTTCGGCTCGGTGTGGCGCAGACGTCGCCCTGTGTCTGGCGCGAGTCCATTGCAAGGATGCCCGAGAAGATAAGCTGGCGGCTCTCCGAGTGGCCAACACCAAGAAACACGACTTCAGGTCCTTCATGGAGACTTTCATCGCTGCTGCTACACGGATTGCAGATGGGATTGACCTTGACGAGTTCGTTGCTCCATCCAGCCCTCCACAGGAGGGGTAAAAAACTTTCCTTGACTTTAAATTTGCCTCGGTATGCCGAGTGGAGTTGTAACCGATAAAACCTTAACAGGCTTAGTGCCTGAGCACTCTCGGATCTTTTAGGTATCGACCTAAATTTGGATTGGATGTTTGGATATGATTGCTCTTGGCTTGAATTGCTCGACTTATTCCTTAGGCGAGCACGGGGCTGCAGCTAAGCCCTCGAGTGAGAGGTTTGCTCTTCACTCGGTAGGATTTCTTATACCTTAGGCGAGCACTGGGCTGCAGCTAAGCCCCCGAGTGAGAGGTTTGCTCTTCACTCGGTAGGATTTCTTATATACCTTAGGCGAGCACTGGGCTGCAGCTAAGCCCTCGAGTGAGAGGTTTGCTCTTCACTCGGTAGGATTTCTTATACCTTAGGCGAGCACTGGGCTGCAGCTAAGCCCCCGAGTGAGAGGTTTGCTCTTCACTCGGTAGGATTTCTTATACCTTAGGCGAGCACTGGGCTGCAGCTAAGCCCCCGAGTGAGAGGTTTGCTCTTCACTCGGTAGGATTTCCGTTGTATTTGTGTCGAAGCTCGGAGGAGAGGGTAGCAGTCGACCTGCACCTCGTCTTCCTTGCGAACGCACATCATACTTATGGTGTAGCTCGGAGGAGAGGGTCGCAGTCGACCTGCATCTCGTCCTCCTTGCGGGTACATATTGCACTTATAGTGTAGCTCGGAGGAGAGGGTCGCAGTCGACCCGCACCTCGTCCTCCTTGCGGGTACACATTATACTTAGGCGAGTCCTTGGACTGCAGCTAAGCCTCCAAGTGGAAGTCTGGCTTACCACTCGGTAGGATTTTTAATAACTTAGGCGAGCACTGGGCTGCAGCTAAGCCCCCGAGTGAAAGTCTGGCTTGCCACTCGGTAGGATTTCTTTATATCTTAGGCGAGTACTGGACTGCAGCTAAGCCCCCGAGTGGAAGTCTGGCTTGCCACTCGGTAGGATTTCTTGATTACTTAGGCGAAACGGATTCGCGGCTAAGCCTCCGAGTGGAAGTCTGGCTTACCACTCGGTAGGATTTGTACAAACTTAGGCGTAAACGGATTCGCGACTAAGCCACCCACTGGGGGAAATTTCTTCGACAAAAAATAAAAAGTGACAAAATTATGAAGGAACTATGACACTATTATTTGAAGCCCATGAACTACGTAGTATTTTATTACAACTCTTCCGAGTGAAAACTTTAAGTATAAACGGGCGGAGCAGATCCGCGTTCAAGCTCGGGCTCTTCGATATTGTGTTCGACGTTATAGAGACGGTATGCCCCATTGTGGAGAACCTTTGTGACAATGAAGGGCCCTTCCCAGGAGGGGGCCAGCTTATGTTGTTTCTGCTGATCCACTCGAAGGACCAGATCCCCTTCTGAAAGCTCGACCTCTCACATTTCGGCGTAAAGGCGACGCAAGTCTTCTTTGGTAGATGGTCGGCGGATCGAGCCATCTCCTTTCCTCTTCTAGGAGGTCGACCGCATCTTGACGCGCTTGCTCACCTTACGCTTCATTGTATAGTTCAATTCGAGGAGCATTGTGAAGGAGATCACTCGGAAGGACTGCTTATGCTCCATAGACCAGAAGAAGGGGTTCTTCCGATCGACCGATTAGGCGTGGTTCGCAAACCCCAAAGCATCAAGGGAGTTCGTCAACCCAAGCTCCAGCCGCATGCTTGAGATCTCGCATCGATCGGGGCTTGACCCTTGAGGATTAATCCGTTGGCTCGTTCGCTGTCCATTCGACCGTGGATGGGCGAATGAAGCGTAGTCGACTTCGTGTGCCTTGGGCGTTGCGAAATCCTTGAATTCTTCCGAGTCAAAATTCGACCCATTGTCCGTGATAATCTGTGCGGGACTCCATATCGAGCGTCAGCCCTCGATGAAGGAAACAGCGATACCGGCGTCAAGTTTTTGATTGGTTTAGCTTCAATCCACTTGGTGAACTTGTCGATCGCTACCAAGACATGCGTGAAACCGCTCCGACCTGTTCGCAAGGGACTGATCATGTCCAACCCCATACCGCGAAAGGCCGACGAGTGGAATGGTCTTGTGGTGACGCCGGTTTGTGTGACATATTGGAGTAGAACCTGGCATCCTTCGTGACTTGTCCACTATTTCTTTCGCCATCTCATTTGCCCTTGGCAATAAAATCCGGCTCGGTATGCTTTGGCTACAATGGTCCGAGAGGACGATGATGACCACAGTCCCCGAGTGGATGTCATTGAGTATGACTCGACCTTCTTACGGCGTTATGCATTTTGTCCGACTCGTCGGCTTTCTATACAACTTCCCATTGATAACGGTAAAGGCTTTGGATCGACGGACGATCCGCCGAGCCTCTTCCTCATCCTCCGGGAGTTCCTTTCTCGAGAATATCGCTGATGTATGGAATTGTCCAATCGGGAGTGACCACTAAAACTTCCATGACCAAGTCGACCCACCGCGGGACCTCAACTTCATCGAGTCCGTGGCACTCTTGGGTTGTGGAGCTTCCTCCGTGAAGGATCTTCTTTGGTCGACGGAGTGTGTATATGCTCCAAAAATACACCACTCGGAATGGCTTCTCTTTTGGAGCCTATCTTTGCCAGATCATCTGCTGCTTGATTTTTCAGTCGGGGGATGTGATGGAGTTCCAACCCCTCAAACTTCTTTTCCAGCTTCCTCACTGCATTGCAAGATCCAATCATATTTGGGCTTTCACGCCCCACTCCTTCATCACTTGATTGACCACTAGATCTGAGTCGCCATAGACCATCAGCTGACGGACGCCGAGTGAGATGGCCATGCATAATACATATAGGAGGGCCTCGTACTCTGCCTCATTGTTGGAGGAATCAAAGTGAATCTGGAGCACATACCTAAGCTTATCTCCTCCGGGGAAACCAGAACAACCCAAACACTGAACCATTCAGCATCTTGGAGCCGTCAAAGAACATGGTCCAATGCTCCGAGTGAACTTCAATCGGCTCTGTTGTTCAATCCACTCGGCGAGGAAATCTGCTATAGCACAGGACTTAATGGCTTTCTTTGCCTCGAATTTGATATCAAGGGGAAGAAGTTCAATCGCCCATTTCGCCACTCGACCGGTTGCGTCTCTGTTATGCAAGATCTCTTATAAAGGAGCGTCGCTGACGACTGTGATAGAATGATCAGAGAAATAATGAGCAACCTTCTTTATGGTCATGTATATACCATACACTAGCTTCTGATAATGATGATATCTCTGCTGGATGGAGTCAAGACTTCGACAAATAATACACCGGCGCTGAACTTTGAAGGCCTTTCCTTCCTCTTCCCGCCGACCGTAAGCACAGAATCGACAACTTGTCCAAATGGCTGCAATGTAAAGCAACAGAGGCTCTTTGCTGATTGGAGCAGCAAGCACCGGCTGGGTGGAGAGCGAGCTTTTAGCTCGGCAAACGCTGCATCGACTTCCGAGTCCACTCGAACTTGTCACCTTCTTCATCAGCGGTAAAGAGGTAAAGCCTTTTCACCGAGTCGTGAGATGAATCGACTTAAAGCGGCCAAGCATCCAGTAAGCTTCTGGACGTCGTGCACTCGCACAGGGCATTTCATTCGGAGAATAGTGCCGATTTTTTCAGGGTTAGCGTCGATCCCTCGTTCGGAAACGAGAAAACCGAGTAATTTTCCACCAGGAACTCCGAATGTGCATTTTGACGGATTGAGCTTGATATCGTACCTTCTGAGGTTGGCAAACGTTTCGGCGAGGTCAGCAAGCAGGTCGGAACCTTTTCGCGACTTAATGACGATATCATCCATATACGCTTCCACATTCCGACTGATTTGAGTGAGAAGACACTTCTGAATCATTCGCATAAATGTGGCTCCGGCATTCTTGAGGCCGAATGGCATGGTGATATAGCAGAAGCACCCGAATGGAGTGATGAAAGTTGTTTTTATTTCATCGGGTCCATATAGACGGATCGATGATACCCGAATATGCATCTAGAAAAGACAATCTCACATCCCGCGGTCGAGTCAACAATCTGATCTATGCGGGGAGAGAAAATGATCCTTCGGCAGGCCCGATTGATGTGCTTAAAATCAATGCACATGCGGAGTGAGTTGTCCTTCTTGGGAACCATGGCGACATTAGCAAGCCACTCGAGTGATATATCTCTCGGATGAATCCGCTGCCAACAATCGAGCCACTTCTTCACCAATAGCTTTTCTCTTACGGACGGCGGACCGCCAAGATGCTCTTTGACTGGTTTTGCGGACTTGTCGACTCGAGGCGATGCTCAGCCCGCCACAGGAACACGGCATGTCGGTGGCTTCCATGCGAAAATGTCCCGATTCTCACGGAGGAACCGGATGGCGCTTCTTCCTATTTCGGTCGAGTGTCGTGGAGATGTGGGTCGGGGCTGCATTGGGATCAGTCGGGTGAATATGGACTGGCCGTCTCACCAGACGACTGAAATGCAGACTCTGTGGCTAGCTTCTTGGATCGTAACAAATCACTCGGATCTGTGTTTTGCATGTACTCCTCGAATTCGACCGCTGTCACTTGGGAGTCGGCAATCTTCGAGCCCTTTAAAGCACTCTTACGCCTTCTTCCGATCGCGGTGTGGTGATAACTCCTTTGGGGCTGGCATTTTCAGTTTGAGGTACACGTAGCATGGTCGAGCCATGAATCGTGCGTAGGCTGGCCTCCCCAAAATGGTGTGGTATGCGCTCTGAAAATCCACAACCTCAAAGGTCAACTTTTCCTTGCGAAAGTGCTTGGAATCACCAAAACCACGCCCGAGGCGATTTGGCGAGTGAATTGGCCTTCTTCCTGGTATGACTCGTGGAAACTCATGTTGTTGGCGCTCAATCGACATCGGAATGCCCATCCCTTTCAATGTATCCGCATATAACAGATTCAGCCCATCGCCACCATCCATCAGCACCTTTGTCACCGAGTGCCTTCGACAACCGGATCGACCACCAACGCTTGCCGCCCAGAGTGGCAATGTGAGTCGGGTGATCAGATTGGTCGAATGTGATGGGTGTCTGGGACCATTTCACATAACTTGGCTTTTACCGGGCAACCATGTTCACTTCCCGGTTGATAACTTTCATCGACTCTTGCTTTCGCATCCGCAAAGATCATCGAGTGGAGTTGACATGCGGATATTCTTCCTCACTTGTCCTCTTTGTCTCCGCCTTGTGCGGCTCCTTCTCTTTGTCCTTAGACTGTTTTCCCTGAAACTGCTGGATCAGGAGTCGACACTGGCGAGTGGTGTGCTTTGGGTAAATGATGTTGCCCTCTTCATCCTTCTTCGTGTGAATATGGCACGGCATATCCATCACGTCATTGCCTTCTTTATCTTTTACTTTCTTTGGATTCCAGGATCCTTTCGGCTTCCCCTTGATCTTCCCCTGAGTCACGGCCAGGGCCTCTCCAGGAGCTGCTGGCTCGGCTTTTCGTTTCTGCTTCCGACTGGAATTTCCCTTCTTCGACTGACTTGGCTTGTATTTGCCGCTTGAGTCGGTCTTCTTCCTCGCCACAGGCGTGTTGCTAGCAATCTCCATCATTCGACTCGTGGTCATGTCCCGGTTCGACCAAACTTGAGACTCAATTCTCTGTTTTTGACACCATCTTTGAAGGCATAAACCGCCGATGGTGGACACATTTTCCACAATATGGTGCAAAGTAATCCACCTCTGAATGTACTCTCGGAGAGTTTCATTGGTCTTCGCACACAAACTTGCAGCTCTGTCAAACCAGCCGGTCGCTTGCAAGTCCCTTCAAAGTCCTTACGAACACTGGGACAAATCTTCCCAAGTGTATATCTTTGCTAGGAGGTAATCGATTCAGCCATGCTCCGCAGAACCTTCCAACATGAGGGCAAATGCTTCATGGCCACCTCATCATTCCCACCCCGATCTGAACAGCCACTCGGTAATCTTCAAGCCAAGTTTCAGGCTTGGATTCCCCGATGAACTTGTCGACTCCTGTTGCCAACCTGAAATTGGTGGGAATTATGCGGCTCGATAGCCTGCTAAAACATTCCGGACCGAGATGTGCACTCGATCGCTGGTGGGTGCATCTCTCGGTCCACCTCGATGGGCTCTGTTCGGTCGACCAAGCCTTGCACGATAATGGATCGCGTCAAAGCCTGGTTCCACAGGGTCGACCGAACTCTTCGCCTGCATCGAATCGACGTCTGTCATCTTGCCGCCGAGGAGCGTATGACCCTTCCTCGGAGGAAAGGGCACTCGACGCTGTCATCTCGGTTGAATCGGTCTCTGATCGCTCTTGCGGTTGTCGCGCCCTTCTCGCCCGCGGAGGCGATCTGGGGCTGTGAGTCGATCGATGTATTCACAGCGATGGATCGATTGTGAATTTTGCTGCGCGATCGCGACACGGCTGAGTTCTCGGTCTCCTGCTGCTCGAGTAAATCTACGATCTGCTGCAAGCCTCTCCCGCTTCCGGTGGGACAGCTGGATAGACTCTGCTATACGAGTTGCAGCTGCTAAATTCTGAATTGGCGTGCGGTATACCTGAGTCGGTGGGAAGAGTCGACGTCGACTGGCTTCGGGGATTCGTTGCCGCGCGCGCTCGTCGAGTGCTCGCTGAAGATTCTCCAGGCGAGCGCGTTCAGCCACATTGGCCAAACGTGCTTCCTCCAAGGCGCGAGCCTCGGGGGTTTCTCCGGTGATGGGAGTATGCAGGGCATCCATGTTCCTGCGGCGAAGCTCTTCTCTCTGCAGAGAGTCGAGTGTCTCGGGCTGGTACTCTTCGTGCTCTTGCACGGGGTCTCCTCCTCCGGCGGCTCCACCGCCGTGGGCGAAGCCGGGAGGACTGCGAGGGCCGTCGACCATGAGAATCTCCGCCGCTGGATCACTGCTATCACACTCGGATGCAGTCTCTACGGAGCCAGTCGACAGATCGAACAGGCCGTAGAGGGAATCGTCGGGATCAATGGCCGCGACTTGGGCGATGGCTGTCGGGCGAGCCACCGCGTGCTTCACCCACCGCTGGAGTCTCGACCGACCAGAGCGCTTGCGCTGGTGGGAAACTGGGTGGGCGACCGATAAAGGAGTCGACCGATACGGGGTCGACAGTTGTCGCAGCAGAACGCCGCGAACACAGGCGCGAAAGTGCGTCGCCCCGCGGACGGGGAGCGCCTCGATGTCAAGTGGAGCCTCCTGGAGCCACGCGGAGTCGTCGGCGACAAAGGTGAGAGCACCGAGACGGATCTCGCGCCCCTCAACCAAAACTCCAGCAGTCATCATGATGAAGGTACTCGGAAGTACTGCAACTCCTCCACAAATCGCTAAAACACCTGCCCCACGGTGGGCGCCAACTGTCGTGGTTCTAAGTCTGACAGTAGAATAGGGGGTAGGTAAGGAGAGGCGAGGTCCTAGCTATGGAGTAGTTGTGAAGACAAGCGATGTACGAGTTCAGGCCCTTCTCGGAAGAAGTAACAGCCCTACGTCTCGGAGCCCTGAGGCGGTCGAGTGGATTATGAATGTAGGTATTACAAGAGTGCGAACCCCTCTATCTGTGGAGGGGGGTGGCTTATATAGAGTGCGCCAGGACCCCAGCCAGCCCACATAATGGAGAGGTTAAAGTACATTAAGCCTGGGGCGTTACTGGTAACGCCCCTCATAAAGCGCCTTAACTATCATTAAGTCTATTCAATAGCAAGCCGTTGCGTTGCAGAGTGCCTTCTGACCTTCTGGTGGTCGAGTGAGTCTTCATGGTCGAGTGAGTCTTCCATGGTCGAGTCCTTCCAGTCCAGTCGAGTGGATTCCTCTTTGGTCGACTGGAAGATGATCTCTTCTAAGAGTGTCCTTGGGTAGGACGTTTAGGTCAGGCCTATGACCCTACCCTAGGTACATGAATCCATCACCGCCGTCCTGTAGAACTTGCCTTTTAGCTTTTGTGGCACTCTCTTGTCACAGAGAATGCCAGAAGCTTGGCGCCACTTCATCCATCCGGCTTTGATTCGATGGTTCACATCTTCATCAATACCCCCATCCTCCTGCAACATTGACCCCAAATACCGAAAGGTGTCCTTCCGAGGTACCACCTGGCCATCAAGGCTAACCTCTTCCTCCTGACACCTAGTAGTACTGAAACCGCACATCATGTACTCGGTTTTAGTTCTACTAAGCCTAAACCCTTTCGATTCCAAGGTTTGTCTCCATAACTCTAACTTCCTATTTACCCCCGTCCGACTATCGTCAACTAGCACCACATCATCCGCAAAGAGCATACACCATGGGATATCTCCTTGTATATCCCTTGTGACCTCATCCATCATCAATGCAAAAAGATAAGGGCTCTAGGCTGACCCCTGATGCAGTCCTATCTTAATCGGGAAGTCACCGGTGTCGACATCACTTGTTCGAACACTTGTCACAATATTAGCGTACATGTCCTTGATGAGGGTAATGTACTTTGCTGGAACTTTGTGTTTCTCCAAGGCCCACCACATGACATTCCGCGGTATCTTATTATAGGCCTTCTCCAAGTCAATGAACACCATATGCAAGTCCTTCCTTTGCTCCCTATATCTCTCCATAAGTTGTCGTACCAAGAAAATGGCTTCCATGATCGACCTCCCAGGCATGAAACCAAACTGATTTTTGGTCACGCTTGTCATTCTTCTTAAGCGGTGCTCAATGACTCTCTCCCATAGCTTCATTGTATGGCTCATCAGCTTAATTCCACGGTAATTAGTACAACTCTGAACATCCCCCTTGTTCTTGAAGATTGGTACTAATATACTCCGTCTCCATTCTTCTAGCATCTTGTTTGCCCGAAAAATGAGGTTGAAAAGCTTGGTTAGCCATACTATCGCTATGTCCCCGAGACCTTTCCACACCTCAATGGGGATACAATCAGGGCCCATCGCCTTGCCTCCTTTCATCCTTTTTAAAGCCTCCTTCACCTCAGACTCCTGGATGCGCCGCACAAAACGCATGCTGGTCTCATCAAAGGAGTCGTCCAGTTCAATGGTAGAACTCTCATTCTCCCCATTGAACAGCTTGTCGAAGTACTCCCGCCATCTATGCTTAATCTCCTCGTCCTTCACCAAGAGTTGGCCTGCTCCGTCCTTGATGCATTTGACTTGGCCAATATCCCTCGTCTTCCTCTCCCGGATCTTAGCCATCTTATAGATGTCCCTTTCACCTTCCTTCGTGCCTAACCGTTGGTAGAGGTCCTCATATGCCCGACCCCTTGCTTCACCAACAGCTCGCTTATGCCTTCTTCGCCATCTTGTACTTCTCTATGTTGTCTGCACTCCTATCCAGGTATAGGCGTCTGAAGCAATCTTTCTTCTCTTTAATCGCCTTTTGGACATCATCATTCCACCACCAGGTATCCTTATCTTCGCTTCTCCTTCCCCTGGACACTCCAAACTCCTCCGAGGCCACCTTACGAATGCAAGTCGCCATCTTCATCCACACATTGTCCGCATCCCCTCCTTCCTCCCAAGGGCCCTCCTTAATTACCCTCTCCTTGAACACCTGAGCTACCTCCCCCTTGAGCTTCCACCACTTCGTTCTAGCGACTTTGGCACGCTTATCCCGCTGGACACGAATCCGAAAGCGGAAGTCAGCAACCACCAGCTTATGCTGGGGTACAACACTCTCTCCAGGTATCACCTTACAGTCTAGGCACGCACGCCTATCTTCTCTTCTCGAGAGGATGAAATCAATCTGGCTAGAGTGTTGGCCACTACTAAAAGTCACCAGATGTGATTCTCTCTTTCTAAAGAGGGTGTTAGCTACAATCATGTTGTAGGCTAGAGCAAAGCTTAAGACATCTTCTCCTTCTTGATTCCTGATGCCATAGCCAAAGCCCCATCGCCCTTCAAAACCTGTGTTAGATGTGCCCACGTGGCCATTGAGGTCTCCTCCTATGAAGAGCTTCTCACCAATCGGTACACTCCTAACCATGTCTTCCAAGCCTTCCCAGAACTCCCTCTTGGTGTTCTCATTGTGGCCTACTTGCTGGGCATACGCGCTGATAACATTGAGAACCAAGTCCTCAACTACCAGCTTGACCAGGATAATCCGGTCCCCACGTCTCTTGACGTCTACCACTCCATACTTGAGGCTCTTGTTGATCAAGATGCCTACGCCATTTCTATTTGCAGCCGTCCCCGTGTACCACAGCTTGAAGCCGGTATCCTCCACCTCCTTTGCCTTCTGTCCTCTCCATTTGGTTTCTTGGACGCAAAGGATATCAACACCTCTCCTCACCGCTGCATCAACTAGCTCCCGAAGCTTCCCTGTCAGAGACCCTACGTTCCAGCTACCTAAGCGAATCCTCCTAGGCTCGGCTAGCTTCCTTACCCTTCGCACTCGTCGAGTCAAATGCGAAGACCCTTGCTCATTTTCCACTACATCCGGGCGCCGATGTAGCGCGCCACTAAGGATGCGACGACCCGATCCTCGCTCACTTGCCACCGTATCCGGATCAAGATACGGTGCGCCACTTGAGGGGTGACGGCCCGGCCCTTGCCCATTTTCCACCACACCCGGGTTCCGATGTGGCGCGTCGCTGAGAGGGTTACGCCCCAACAAATTTTTTTTGGGTTTCATCTCCATAAGAGTGGCTGAGTTTTTACGTTGGCTCGCCAAGCCTATCACAACCCTCCTCCTTTACCCGGGCTTGGGACCGGCTATGTTGAGACAACATAGGCGGAGTTAGATAGTCAGATACATAGGTCCCAAAAATACATTCTCTTAAAAGTAAGCATTACTAGCGTTCCAGTGTTTGCTCCATCTAAGATCTTGACACTGTATTAAAGTCAGGATGCGGCAACCAGATATAAAAGGAGCACCACATTATCAGAGCGACTTTGTCTAGAAAGCACAAATATTTCTACAAAATGAGAACATATCGAAATCATATTATTGTAGTGGTGACTTGTACTACCCAGAAGTGAGGTTAATTGGGTTCATGAACATATTACATCAATGTCATGTTAGATCTCGACATGTTCCTTCCTGTTAGAATAAATCCGAGGTGCTCCGTCGATCTACCGAGGACCAAGCAATCACACAAGCACGACACCGAGATTTGTTAACGAGGTTCACCGATATGGCTACATCCCCGGGGCATGACTACGGGCGCTCCTCCCCGTGACACCGTCACAATACCGCACACCGGCCGCCCCGGCGCCGGCACATGCCGCCGGCTCCCCCGCGTGCCTGTGCTATTATGTTGGCATAGGTTACATCGTGTGTCTACCCTCGATATATATGAGAGGCCTAGGATACAAGTGTCCTACTTGGACACGACTCCGTATCCTGTCTACACACCGTACGACTCCAAGTCCAACTGTAACCTAACTTGTACATTAATATTCGACACAACTCTAACACTTCCAATATGAGCATGGGATACCTCGTGAAGATAATCTCTGCTAATGCATGCAGAGCACCCTACCCTCGAGCGTAGAGACAACCATGATCCACTCACAGGCCGGAAGTTACCAGATTTGTTCGGTCATGGCTGAGCAGTTCCTACTACCAGATTCCTTGGCGCCTTGACATTTCAATTCATATCATTACGGGAGAAGTCCTTATTACACCATTGAACTATCACAAAGTCTAATATACAAACCCAAACTTCAAAACCGTACACTTTCCAACCTCAAACTTGCATAACCGGATAAAAATTAACCCTAAACTGGTTTCGACCCTCTTTTAACCAGTTTTGAGCATTGACTACCTAATCAGCAATCCAGTCAGCCCGCCACGTGACCCAGAAACCTTACCTAGCCACCTAAAGGCCAACTTATCTCACAGCTACCCAACCCTCATTCTCCACAGCGACGCCGCCATGATGTGGGGGAGACGCCAGCGCTACATGCGGGCCTACACGCCTTTGCCTCTCGCACCAGCTAATTTTCATTTATCTCATTGAGTTATGTTCTGCTTCTCTGAGATTATGATCATGCTTTGATTCTGCTGGTGATAAGGATTGTTGGTGGTCAGAAGTTTGCACTGGTAGATGGTGCTTTGCTCCCTCCTCCCAGCTTGTCCAGTCCCCGTATTATGTTGCTTCTTTATTTTAATGTGGTACTATTTATTGAACAGAATATTCCCTGTTAGAAGATTCAAGATAAAACGTTGATATGAAACACCAAGACAATTTATTGGATATGTCTTGTAATTTGTTTAGTTCCAATGTGATTTTGCCATGAAATGTTATTCACTCATTTTATTGTAGGTTGTAGCATTCATCCTGCATTACAATGTCCTCTGAATACAGCATATGCCGGACTAACTGGGCTGAGTTACTTGCTCTGATTTCGGCACAGATGCCTTGATGGTGGCGAGCCCTGAGAAACACCAGCCAGGCACATATGTCTCATGCCAAGGATTGCTGTATTTTCCAGGTAGAAGATCAAACTACCCATTTGCTATGTGCTACCTCATTCACAAGGATAAATGATCCATTAGTTCTTCTAGTTTCCTCATGTCACGAAGTTTGAATTTATAGCGTCTTATTTGGTTATTGCTTTGGTGTGCTTTTTTGGTTATAGTACCACACCATGATGGGGTTCCTACTTTGTATACAACTGAACGCTCCCTGTTTCTAGATTCGTAATATGTTACATGTTGTTGCTTCCATTTTATTGGACGTTGTTGTATTTGTTCTGCATTACATGGACCTATGCGGGTAACAGAATGACTGATGTGTAATCTGATTTTCCGTTACCTAAATATATAATTGCATGCCCTGAGCTACACTAGTGGAAAAACAGGCTTTCCGTCCAGCCCATAAGTCGCGAAGCTGTAGGAACCGCGACCATCGGGACCTTTAGTCGCGGTTCTGGAGGTGAACCGCGACCAAAGGCCTGGGCCCTGGGCGCTCGGTGGCCAGCTGGTGCACGTGAAGGGCTTTAGTCGCGGTTGGCCAGGCTAACCGCGACTAAAAGGTTTCGGCACCTTTAGTCCTGGTTTGCCGTGCCAACCGCGACTAAAGCCCCTCGCCTATATATACCCATCCAGCAGCCAACACTTAGCCATTTGGAGCCATTCTCTTCACAAGTGGGTGTAGGTTTGCTTTTGGTTCCTCTTATGCACATAAGGTGTTTGATGAAATGCCCCATATATGTCCTAACTATATTGTTGTGTCCTCTATTATACATGCAGAATGAAGAAAAAGGAATGCAGAGTAAGGAACATCCATGATGTTGGGTTCATTGACCCACACATCGTTAATGATATTGTGTTGAAGCATTACCCCGACGACGTGGAGGCAGACCTGTGGCAGTTTCTTACAAAGCAGGAACTCAAAAGTGATATTCTATTTCCTTACCATTTTGGGTGAGTGTTTCTGTCTTGAGCACATTCTCTTTTGTTTACTCCATGCATGGTATGTGGCGGCTAATCGATGAGTTATGCATGACGTCTGTGCATGTATCGTGTCCGCAGGTTCCTTTGGATTCTGCTAGTAATTAAAGTTAACACCTCGTAATGTCTCGTCCACGACTCTCGGATAAGGATCCAAAGCTTTGGGCCGACATCGGAAAAATGCTGCGAAGTAATTATTTTCATTCATTTGCGCTCTATATCGATCGGCCTATTTCGTTCATTTCCTAATATCAAGTAACTAATAACTCTCTTGTTCATTTAATTTTCTTTGCCTCGTAGGGTTTGGAGACGGTTCGTAGATACAAAGGTCGGTGAATTCAAAAAAGAGCTAGAATTCAAAAGGGTAAAGACTAAGACTGGGGATATTCAGCCACCGTTGACCAATCTATGTGCATACTTTGTCTGTGAGATGATCCGGAGATACACCTCTGAGCGGGTTGATGCGAGTGATACCAATGCTCAGAGGAATAACCTCCGGTGGATGCTTAGTCCAGAAGCTCGCTTCCGACCACTTCAAGAGGAACTAGCTGGATGGTTCTGCAGGGAAGTCCTCCATCCTAAAGGAGAACACTATCACGAGGACGTAGAACTTTATATGGATTAAATCATGTATGGAAACTTGTTCAAAATTGTATATGGTCATCCGATGATATTGAATATATATTGTATATTCCTCTTGAATTCTTTTTGGTTCTAATTTCAAATTTATTTGAAATTGTACATTCATATGCATGTATGTAGTACCGTAGAATATATGAAACTCCTTCAAAATTAAAATAAAGCACGAAAGAAATAAAACAATACAAATTAAACAGAAAACAGGTTTAGGGGGGCTAAAACCCTAAACCTGCGGCGGCCTTTAGTCGCGGTTGGCCAGAAGAACCGCGACTAAAGGTCCTCCGCCCCGACGGCCGCCTGGCGCCCGTGGGACGGGCCTTTAGTCGCGGTTCTTAAGCAGCCGCGACTAAAGGTGGTGGGCTTTAGTCGCGCTTTGCTGGTCGCGGTTGCGCAGCCGCGACTAATGGCAGTTGCGAACCGCGACCAAAGGCCTTTTTTCCACCAGTGCTAGCTATAGCTCTGGTTTGGTAAAACTTGACAGCCACACAATGCAGGGGCACGTCACGTGTCACATATGTCGTTATGGTTTCAGCTGCTGCATTGCTTGAATTTTCTAATGTTTGTACAAGTCTTATCTGGGTGTCTGCTTTCTTAGTTTTAGTTCCTTATGAGCCGCCCATGAATATATAGGTTCAGCTTCAAGAGCATATAGATATCTTTCAGGCCTCGCTGGTATCTTTTGTCATGATTTTCGTACTTTGTAACATGTGCAAAAAAAGATTAATGTATGCATATGCCCCCACTGTTTTTTTTTTTTTTGAAATTCTGACAAGTCTCTTCCTTGCCTTCCTTATTTGAGCAGCATCACATGGAAATATCTTTGATCCATGTGAGTGTTGAGCCGTGAGCTCCCTAGTCCTACACCGGGCCAGCCTGTCCTCGTGTAATTCAGAGGGAGCTTCCCAATATCTTCAGATCTGTGCTCCAAGGAAGAGTGAATGGGTGGGTGGTGACAAACTAAAAATTGGAAGTATAACATTTTGCCGTTCGTAGGACAACATTGGCGCCATTTTGTGGGGAATTTTAGATACACTTTGTCAATTGCCACATAAGAGCCATTGCGCGTAGTGTCTCTCCTCTCTAGGTCAAAATAACAGTGTAGTGAAATCTTGACATGTCATAAGCATTTTAATAGGGGCACTACATATTATCCTGACAACCAATCCTCGAACTTAATTTCAAACCAAAACTACTTACTCGTCTAAACAGGACAACCAGATACAACATCTTGCTAAATACTCCTAGTCACAAGAAAATTCATATGATTAGTGTAGGAAGGGAATAGATAGGATGATTGGCGTAATGCGTGGTATGTTGTACTCAGGCTCCCGGGCGAGTATATATTGGAGTACAGACTTGAAGGGCAAGAAGCTTCTCCTAGAGAGAAGGTAGGAGACGGATTACAAATTTCAAACTACAAAATACGTGTAAACAAATATATCTCTAACATCCCCCATAGTCGTAGTGATAGCATTGTGAACAACAGGAGCATCGCGGATGGTCAGCCTGGAGAGAATAGCAGCTGGCGGGCTGACATACCCCCGCAGTCATAGCGGGAGCAACATGGACGGTGTCACGTCACGGACACGCGGACTATAGAGGAAGTCGACAAGTTGCTCAAGCGAGATGATAGCCCTTTATGCCGATGTCAATGTAGCCAAGAATGTAGGGTGGTGTAGTCGTGGTCGAGGTAGCCGTGCAAGGGACGCTGTGGTCAATGTCGAGTCAGGGTGGCCAGTGTCGAGGAAGTTGTCGTGGAGCCACAGGCGTAAGGTGGCTGAGCGGCCAACCACATTGAAACATGTGTTTGGTATGTCTAAATTGGTATTAAATTGCCCCTACATTTTTAAGAACAATGCAAAACTAAAATATCAAATAAATGAAAATATATGGATGTCACACTATGGTGACTCTCTGTTTGCGCCCAACCACAATCTTCATATGAATCTATTAGAGTTGCTCCTAGCCATGGTCCAAGATTTACCAGTCTTCTTTGTCGAGGTCTTATTCTTTCATGAGTTTTTTCATCATGCAATCGTCTTTCTTCCGCTTTGCCGGCCATCCGATTAAATGAACTCGATCGGCAAAGGCATGTGCGGCAAACTTGCATTTTCCGGTAGGGAAAATAGTCCCTGTGTTTTTGTCCCCCGGATGCACATGGCTCACAAGATCGAGCAACTTTGCCATTATCGCATAAAAGCGCTAGAGGACAAGTACGACATCCACATAATTCCCAGAGAAATCATATGCCTTGCCTGCTTGAATTAATGAAACATGAGCAGTAGTGCAGCTCTATAAATTCCAAACGATGAAGTAGTTTGGAAAATCAGCAGAAACTACTAGGAGGTTATCTTTTCATTTGAGCGATGCATCATGCATGGAACAAAACTGAACCTTAGAGCATCTCCAACAGCCGCGCAACGCGCGGCATGCTAAAAAACAGTTTAGCGCGCCGGAATCGCGAGTTCTTGCACGCTGCGGTTTGCTGGCTCCATCAGTCGCGGCAAAATATAGCGCGCCGAAGCCGCTCCAGCACGCGCTGCAAAAAAAGGGCGCTATGCACTCTAAAAAAACCATAGGCATAGATAATAAAATAGATAAAAAAAATACATAGATAGCTTAAATAGTTCATAGCATAGATAGCATAGATAGTTCCTAGCATAGTCCGAGGTAAAAACTACGGTGCAACTAGAAACTACTCCGAGTCGTCGTCGTCGTCCTCCTCCTCCTCCTCCTCGCTTGTGTCCTCCAACGTATTGAGGAACGCGTCTTCCCACCGATCGTCATTGTCGGAGAAGAATGATGCTGCTCCCAGGTCGCACTGCGATATCGTCAGTGCCTTCTGACGACACTTGTCCACCCGTTCCACGCGCCGCCTTGCCATCTTCTTTGCCCAGAAGGCATGCTCGTTGGCGACGTCCTCCGGGTGGCCCTGGCGCCATACCGCCATGGCTCACTCGTCCGCCTCGGCGCTGCCGCCGATGGTGGTCCTAACGGTCGGTGTCAGTTATTAGCCGCGGCAGAGGGGCGACGGCCTGCACCTGCTAGGTGGTCCAGACGTCGTGGAAGTTCATCTACGCATGAGGCCTCCCGAAGCGCCAAGCCGTTGTGTCGTACGTGTGGGCGGCGTCGTGCGCGGTCTCGAACGTGCCGAGGCCGACGTATACACCGCCCCACCGAATCTCAGCGTAGAAGGTGCCTGAGGGGCCCGCGCGTACGCCGCGGTATCCCGACGCTCCCCGGCGGCGCGGCGGCATGATGGCGCGGTGGCGTGTCGACGGCGAGGCGAGGGAGCGGGGTGAGAGCGCGTGGCGAGGTGGAGAGAGCGATGGGAGGGACGCTGGGACGCTGGGATGAATAGTTGCTACGCTGGGACGAATTCTTTTTTATCTCTCCATGAATGTTAGAGTAACTACTAACTAAGGTTTGAGAGGCAATCAGTGTGTAAGACACCCTATAGTCACACCTGGAGTGTCTCTAATATCGGAGACTGTTATTTCATCGTCAGTGAAATACATTGTGCAGGTGTCACACGGAGCATTGTGCAGTTCGTCTACATGTAGCTGGTGCTACAACTGCCAGTCGTCCGTGCTAGACAAGCGCCCACCTGATGCTCGTGCTGCAGCCAGTGGTTATCTGTGCTAGAGCCGACAGGCGGTCATAGGTGGTAGAACCGACTGGCATATGTTTGCCTGAATGGCGACGACGGAGCTGCAAGCGTTACGGCAGTGCTGCATCGGTTGGCGGGAGCTGCAACCAGCCACGGCCGAAGCTGCGACCATTCAGTGGTGTTGCCAGCAGTCCGTCCAGGTTGTGCGGCCGACCAACGAGCAGCAACGACACCCTGACGGCGATGCACGTTTGTGCTGGCTGCTGCAACCGTGGCCGGCCGGTGGTGTGACTGGCTGGTGGGAAGCTGCGAGCCGGTGAAGGAGACACAACAAGCTGGCAAGAGGCGAGCGGTGTACCGAGGGCGAGCCTCGGCTAGCGGTGAGCTGGGGCTGCAACAGGCAAGCGCTGACGGGACCAGAGATGTGCGCGTCGTGTGGATTTCTTCCATGCGCGTTGACGAGCGGATGACCAGGCAAATCCAACAGCTGGGAATGGCCTAATCTTACAGAGCGCAATGTGACAGATCTGCCAATCTGTCGCCAGATCGGGCGACCGACGCCTATTACTGGCCTTAAAAAATGTGGTTCTAACAGCATATCAAGCTAGAGAAATTATTGGTCAAAAGTATAAATCTTAATAATTACAGAGTAAATATCAGGCGGTATGCACTAATAGTGAAACGTGAGCAATAATACAGCTCTATGAATTGCAACCGATGGAGCAGTAACTTTGAGAAGACTAGTGGTTGGGGCGCACCCTTGGTGCGCCTCCTGAGAGGAAAGTATGGCGGTGCTTGGTAGGAGGCAACCCTTTCACCTATTTTTTCTCGTTCTATATAGCACATGCATAGTTCAAGGATTGAGAGGAGGTTGCGTAAGATAAGTAAGAAAAAAAGAATTCGGCAAGTAATGATAGATTGATTTGACGAGCGTAATATATTGCTGCTTACCGTATACTTCAGAATTAACCTCATCACTTGTTCTCACATATTTATAAACTATTATAGGAGAACATAGGATTCCTAGAAACAGACAGAGGAGACATACGTATACTAAGTGATTGCCTGATGACCGAGGCTGAGCCCCACCACCTCCTCCGTCCTTGCTGCCAAGACACAGATGAGCCCCCAAACCTCATCACCATTCCCAGCTTATCTCCTACCACTCCAATTCCTCCGCAGAAACTCAGTCCTGCAAGGATGCCATCCCCGTCGCCCTCTTTCTTGGCCTGACAGCGAGAGTCCAGTCGCAAGCCAAAGGGGATATGAACGAGCAAGTCTTGCTGCAGCAGCACGGCCAGGAAGCCGACGTCGGGTGGCACGGCCAAATCTCGCCGCCGCCTCCAGCAGAGAGGCGTACCACATATCAAAATCGCTGCCGGTGCCGCCTTCACCTCTCGCATGCTCCTCCCACGGCTCGCTTGCAAATCTCACCAAAAATGCACAATGAATAGATTGCTTGAAAGGTGATTCCTGTTATGGATCATAGACAACTGAATGGTGAATATGATTCATTGTCCCAAAAGAATGTTAAATGGTTATAGTTACCGATATATCAATAGACTGGTTTGTTAGTTAAAAGAAACATACATAGAAATATAAAAATGCAATCTGTAACAAGTTAAAATAACCAGTTAGCATGGCAAAAATATTGATGTCAGATACATGATGTAATTTGTTTTCAAAACCTATTTGCTGCTGAATCTATTCCAATGTAACTATCCAACTGAAAATTAATCAGAGCTAATTCAGCTGGGTTAAAGGCGAACATGATGTAATTGGAGGGAAAGGCAAGGGACATAAAAGAAATAGGTTCAGCAACAAACGAATAGATTCTGAAATCCTTGTATATATATAGAGAAAAATAAAATAGGAATACAAAGTGTCATATTACTCCCACATGTGAAGGCCCAAAGCTATTTTCAGAATAGTTTTATAAGCTAGCTCTAGATTTTATAGGCCATAGTTATCAGAACAATTTTGTAAGCTAGCTCTAGATTTTATATGATTCAAACAAGAAGCACAAGACACCTGATTGTGCAACTGGTGCATAGTCACCCTCAACTGGGAATAGCCCATGGCTGCTACATACAAATGAAAAATTCCATCTAAACACGCTAGTGTTTTTAGGCCATTAAATAGACATTGATGCATATATTGTTTGTCAACTCCATATCAACTCACATGACAAATTCACAACTATCGATGCGCAAATAACTTACATGATTTGCTTGTTCTATAAGTTCCAGTATATTTAAGCATCACATTCACCTAGATGTAATAAGCTACTATAGACACAATTGGAGACCGAACAGAAAATGACTTTGAACTAAGAATTCCATGTTGCTCATTCAGCTGACAGAGATGGGCATTTACATCTTTGAACGCTACAACCAAAAGAGCTATGTATTAGTACTGAAGTCGTGATGGTAAAAGCATTAGAGATGTTCACTTCATGTTCAAACAAATTTGGATTGGAAGTATAATTACTCCCTCTGTTCACTTTTATAAGGCCTTAAAAACATTTCAGACAATGTGCAAAATAGCCTATTTTCAGTTGTCTGAAATGACTTATAAAAGTGAACGGAGGGAGTATTATGAATGTGAAGCTTGTAAAAATGGGTGCACAGACAACGTATATGATTTGCTTGCTTCTATCAAGTTGCAATAAATTTTAGGGAACCTAAATGCAGAGCCTACTACTGTAACTATTCATGGCCAAATAGGAAATGGTCATGAATTCAGAATTTCCAGGCTACAAGCCTAGACAACCCACAGACAGCTAGTTACTCAAGCAGATATAGAAAAACATTAGAGAAGATCAAATGAGTGGACCTGATATTTTGTTAATGTGTCATCCAGATATTGCTAATGCTGAAATTCTTCAGGTAGACCTCAAAAACCTGCAAAGGAATAAACTATGTGCGTCATTCAGATATTTCCAAATGATCTCAGCATGTCGTCAATGCCTACCATCAATTAAGAAGTCCTAGACCGCAAGATTAAATACACTCACGGTCAGATTGATACAAAATGGTTACCATAAAAAAACAGACAACTATCTAGAAATGTTCATGCTCACTTGTCCAGTCTTTCAAGAACAGTAAGAGCAACTCAGCATTGGGCATATCTAAGTACCATTTTAGTGTCTCACTATTTCAGAATTTAAATCTCATGAAATTTTAATCACAAACCAAAACACCAACACATCATATCACCCCAGAACCGTATCAGTAACCGAGTAAGCACCACTGGACTAAATCATCAACATGACATACAAGATGTGGGTGAGCAGTTTATGTAATCATATAGTACAGTCCTAATCACATAAAAAACTATAGCTTCTTATTAGCAAACACTTGAGAGCAAGCGAGCAAAAACACACCACTATGAGCTCTTCTGCATCATTTATTTTCTAGCATTTCCGATTTCCACCATGACGGACGAGGTGAGGTCTCTGTGTGCTGCTAAACCAATCATCATGTAAGGATCTATTTTTTCCATGTGCAGATTCTATCATCGTGTAAACAAAAAGGTGGGAGGGAAATTATTTATATGTTTACGAAGTGCATATAGTCCTCTTAATTTCCACAAAGAAAATTGACACAGCAACAAAAACGAAATCTCAGAAGAATGCTCGCAGATAAACCTGAACATTTTGTAGGACAATGGCGAATTGACCAAAGGATCTCCGTATCACTGCAGAGCACAAAAGTAGGAACTCTGCACTGCTGGAGATTACCCAATGATCTCTTTCTTGCCAGATTTACCATCATCAAGCCCATCGGCATTCGAAGCAATCCAGGTAAGCAGCACCCAAACACTGCAAAGAAATTGATTCACGCATGTCAGTTTAATTAATGTATAAAGGCAAACACCTGTTTAGATTGGAGTATCCATGTATAAAGTCAAACACACATCAGAAGTTCCAACCACTTCAGAATTTTCAGTGAAATGGACAGAAGTTCTTAAGATCCAAAACATAGCATAACATCTACATCTACATATTTGCATTGCTAAGCTTAATATTAGCTAACAAACCCTGAAGCAAGCACCAGCCAAGAGCCTATTACTCATACTTACAGAGTATTGGCAAAAACTAAAGGAAACGAACACAGTAAAATGGCATACTTTAGTTAGATGAGATGCAGTCAAACCCATCTGAATAATATTGAATGCTCGTCCATTTCCATGCTCCATCTTATGCGACTGCCACTGTTTCAGGATGAACTCAAGGGTTGTATTCTACTCGTTGATTGGAGCAGAGCCTAAATTAGGATCTCTACAGCAAGACAAACTGAACTTATCAAACAAGCCAAGAATAAGGAAAAATGTGAGCGAAAGTGAAATAAAGACGATAAGATTGGAAGAATCTGGAATAAGAAGATGGCACCTGTACTAAGTAATCTCGAGTTGAAGGAGGTATCACAGACACGGACATAGCTAGTTCTGATTTGACCAAGTAGCGGAAACTCCATTATCTTGAGAACTTCAGCTCTCTACAAATATGGGAAACCATATTGTACCAAGAGATAGAAAATTGCCAGGTTGGGCAGAGAGTAAGTGCGTTGCGAACTTTACAAAAGTTTGTGTACCTCAATAAAATATGGCAGATCAAATTTGCAGATATTGTATCCAACTATAATATCAGGGTCTGCCTTATGTATAAAATCCTGCAAAATACCAAAATAGAACCAGGTTGATATCAATATTACTTGTCTGCCATTAGATACTGTATTTAACTTTGGAGGAGTGTAATGTGAAAAAAAGCAAACTATATATACAAAGAAACCATCAAACATACTGTATTTAACTTTGGAGGAGTGTAATGTGAAAAAAAAGCAAACTATATATACAAAGAAACCATCAAACAAAAACATGTTTTTTAACCATGGATACGGGTTGTAAATGAGGCAACACTCACCCTTCCAAGTAAGTAGAATATCTCGCTCTGTGTCAAATGGCATTACATCCACTCCGAGAATGGGAGAACATGATTTAAGAGTCATGACATTCTGTACAAAAGGCTGGGCTTCGCCTTGAAGCGTGAGTAAATTGGCAATCTATTTCAATCCATGGAAACAAGTCAAGATAATATGCACAGAAAGGCATTCACATCGAAAACTAAATGTAGCGGCTTACCAAAATACAAAGGTAATAAAATAAACCTGAATAACCGGATCATGATTTGGTTTTGGGAAGTATCCTTTGCGGCCAGCAAATTCGATGTCAAAACTTAATATGCGAAAGAGGGCCATCTTAGAGTATTCCACTTCAGGACCATGGCTTACCAAATCTGAATATCTGTTGGTCCACTTAAGGAATGACTGAATGAACAATATCACGATTTAGAGATAAGGATAGAGGCATTAAATTCAGTATGGAGGATACAGGCAATCCAACTCTAGCTGGCAATAGGACATGATGCGAGTTGCTTTGCTATACATCCCAGCAGGAAGTTCAATCCAATTGCCACCAACAATGTTGCACTCCATCATAAAGCAAAGGGAAAAGAGAATGTCACTTTCATATTTCAGGAAACTCTTTGAACCAAGACTGCCAATCGTTATGTCCCTTTCAAGGACACCTATAATGCACACAAAAAACATGCCAATTGTGGTAAACCATAAAAATTTGATGCTGCTGCTAGCCACTGATGCAGAAAATCGGAGAAGGTGGGCACAAAGTAAGGATAAAAGATTCACACAATAATTAGCAGCCAAGCAACTGGAAATCTTCTTTAGGCTAAAGGTTATTCATTGAAAATAGAGCTAATGACGTCAATTGACAACAATGGAAACTAAGTGTATTGTTCTTAAACTACCACTGACCACGAGGCTAGCAACCATTGTACGTAGGGCAACTACTATCTTGAGGAAGGACTGAGATTTATTTGGCTGGTGATGCTTAATTATCCCAACAATAGTGATTCAACAAGGTGCCACCAATGACGAATGATAACATCATATTTGGAAGTACATACATGTAGAATATTATCTTCCCGGGTTTAAGATTGCTCTCGTTAAATAATGACAGTAGTAAATCCCTGCAAAAAATGCTACGGTTTGAAACACCATCGCCATTGACTACTTTGAATGAACCCAAAAGACATACCTCAGCATCCCAACGTGTACAGGGGTGACCTTCTCATGTACAACTCTGTAGTTTGTGATTTCAGGCCATTCCATGGAGGCCACCACGTTGCTTGGGTGAGCAAGTGATGTTGGAGGAATCAAGAAGATGCATATGAGATGACTTTTGAAGGAGAAGGAAGGATGAGACCTCACCTGCACCTTCTCCTCCCACCCTCACTAGGGGGAGCTACCGGTCGTCCTCGCCATCGCCTCCATCACTGTCCGCTGGCAGCTGAGCGAGCCCCATGGAAGGATGGGGCGGAGGTGAAGGCGGCTCCACCTCATGGACGTCCCGTTCCACATCTCCGGGATGCCAAACCAGGGTAGGTGGAGGGGGCAGATCCAGCGGGCTCACCACGGCGGCGGCGGCGGCAGTGACCATGTCGACGTGACGCCAGGCGGAGGCACGTTGCTGGCGCGGGCAGGCTTGCCCTCCTGCGGTGGATTTGGCGGCGGCGGAGGAACAGGGGAGTGGACGAGGGGCGTGGGGTGGAGGAGATGAAACCAGCAAAAGCGAGAGAGGGGTCGCGTGTGTGGGTTCTCCTATCGCCACAGTAAAAATTGACGTGTACACAACGAGGGAGCGCCCTTGATGCACACGTTAATGTTTTTAATATCATAGAGCAACTACGAGTTGGCATAATTGGACCTAACCTGAGCCTAATTAACATGTCAAGCTACTGGCTTGGCCATTTTATCTCTCGCTCCATGCACGTGAGAGGAGCGAGCTCAGATTGAGAGACAACAAGGAACTGAGGCGTGCGTGTACCAATCTGTTCCATCATTTCTACAATGTGCAGTCTTAGGAGGATAATAACCATTTCACGCAATTAATTAGGTTAATTTCCGCTATCCTAGGTTTTCGGGCTCCTGAGCTTGTAACATATTTGAATTAATTGCAAACAATTACTCCCTTCGTTTCAGTTTACCAGACTTGCGTGTATACCTAGTTTACCAATTTTATTACCCTAATATAAACTATATAACACAAAAATTCGTTTGAAAATAGAACATCTGAAGTTTATATTGGTATATTTTTTGTAATATATGACTTGTATTAGGTTGGTCAAATTGATGACCTAGGGGTACGCGCACGCCCTGTAAATTGAGAGAGAGGGAGTAGTAATGTTTCTCTCCATTTCTCAATTAGGTTTCCTTTTGTTCTCTTGCTAATTTGGTGAGCCTGACTGCAAGAGGTGTACTCTAACGTGAGGGGGAAAACGATTGCTGAAAACATAATAAGAGTTACAAGTTACAATATACATTGTTGAGGGGCAACCCCAGAGGGTGCACCTCACATAGCCACTATAAGGAATATACAATGCTAGTAATGTAATGAATAAGATTAGGAGGGATTCGAATTTGAGCAAAGTGAGGTTATCTTTAGTTCTTTCTTTCCAAACTACAATTGAAGCAAAAATCAAAGGGCCAAGCTGCACGAAGTGAACAGGAAGCCTACAAAACAAGAGAGCAACCAAGTACTCGCCTGGGACTGGCTGAGTCGACAGAACAAACCCTCTCCATCGTTCTCCTTTGGCTTTGTGTTGGCTCGACTACTCTCCATAGAGACAGTATTAGTGCTGCTATCAGATGTTTGTCCTCCATATTTCAGCTCCTGGCATCGGTGTGGTCTTCTAGCTCTAGGTTGTTGAGGTGGAAGATTGTTCCTCATGTCCCCGATGACTCCCACACCCAGACTCTTGTAGTTCATGATATTTTCTCTGAAGGAAATATGCCCTAGAGGCAATAATAAAGTTATTATTTATTTCCTTATATCATGATAAATGTTTATTATTTATGCTAGAATTGTATTAACCGGAAACATAATACATGTGTGAATATATAGACAAACAGAGTGTCACTAGTATGCCTCTACTTGACTAGCTTGTTAATCAAAGATGGTTATGTTTCCTAACCATGGACAAAGAGTTGTTATTTGATTAACGGGATCACATCATTAGTTGAATGATCTGATTGACATGACCCATTCCGTTAGCTTAGCACCCGATCGTTTAGTATGTTGCTATTGCTTTCTTCATGACTTATACATGTTCCTTTGACTATGAGATTATGCAACTCCCGTTTACCGGAGGAACACTTTGTGTGCTAACAAAGCGCCTACAACGAATCGGGTGATTATAAAGGTGCTCTCAGGTGTCTCCAAAGGTACTTGTTGGGTTGGCGTATTTGAGATTAGGATTTGTCACTCCGAATGTCGGAGAGGTATCTCTAGGCCCTCTCGGTAATGCACATCACTTAAGCCTTGCAAGCATTGCGACTAATGAGTTAGTTGCGAGATGATGTATTCTGAAACGAGTAAAGAGACTTGCGAACGAGATTGAACTAGGTATTGGATACCGACGATCGAATCTCGGGCAAGTAACATACCGATGACAAAGGGAACAACGTATGTTGTTATGCGGTCTGACCGATAAAGATCTTCGTAGAATATGTAGGAACCAATATGGGCATCCAGGTCCCACTACTGGTTATTGACCGGAGACGTGTCTCGGTCATGTCTACATTGTTCTCGAACCGTAGGGTCCGCACGCTTAAAGTTACGATGACAGTTTCTTTATGAGTTTATGTATTTTGATGTACCGAAGGTTGTTCGGAGTTCCGGATGTGATCACAGACATGACGAGGAGTCTCCAAATGGTCGAGACATAAAGATCGATATATTGGAAGCCTATATTTGTGTTGGGGAATGTAGTAATTTCAAAAAATTTCCTACGCACACGCAAGATCATGGTGATGACATAGCAACGAGGGGAGAGTGTTGTCTACGTACCCTCGTAGACCGAAGCGGAAGCGTTGACACAGCATAGTGGAAGTAGTCATCGTCTTCCGGTTCAACCGATCCAGCACCGCGTTACGCGGCACCTCCGAGTTCTTGACACGCCAGACAGCTCGATGGCGCACCCTCGATCTCCGATCCAGCAGAGGCGCCGAGGGGAGTTCCACAAGACGACGGCGTGGTGACGATCTTGATGTTCTCTGTCGCAGGCTTCGCCTAAGCACCGCTACAATATGACCGAGGTGTAATATCGTGGAAGGGGGCACCGCACACGGCTAAGGAACGATCTCAATGATCAACTTGTGTGTACTAGGGTGCCCCCTTACCCCCGTATAAAAAGGAGGGAGGGAGGAGGAGGCCGGCCCAAGGGGGGCGCGCCATAGAGGGGGGGAAACCTACTCCAAGTAGGTTTCCCCCCTTTTTCCTTATCTTATTTGGAGGAGGAAGGAAAGAGTACTAGTATTAGGAATAAGTACTAGTAGTAGTAATAGGAAGAGGGAAAGGAGAAAGGGGGGGGGCCCCCTCCCCAATTGGGATTAATGGCGCGCCTCCTTATTCCTTCTCCCTTCTTCCTATATGGGCCCAATAAGGCCCATATACCTCCCGGGGTTCGGTAACCTCCGGTAGCTCTAAACTTCTCCGGAACCTTTCCGGTGTCCAAATATATCCGTCCAATATATCAATCTTTATGTCTCGACCATTTCGAGACTCCTCGTCATGTCCGTGATCACATCCGGACTCGAACAAACTTCGTACATCAAAATACATAAACTCATAATATAAGCATCATCGAAACCTTAAGCGTGCGGACCCTACGGTTCGAGAACAATGTAGACATGACCGAGACACGTCTCGGTCAATAACCAATAGCGGGACCTGGATGCCCATATTGGTTCCTACATATTCTACGAAGATCTTTATCGGTCAAACCGCATAACAACATACGTTATTCCTTTGTCATCGGTATGTTACTTGCCCGAGATTTGATCGTCGGTGATACAATACCTAGTTCAATCTCGTTACGGCAAGTCTCTTTACTCGTTCCGAATACGTCATCTCATAACTAACTCATTAGTTACATGCTTGCAAGGCTTGGGTGATGAGTATTACCGAGAGGGCCTAGAGATACCTCTCCGACAATCGGAGTGACAAAACCTAATCTCGAATTATGCTAACTCAACATGTACCTTGGAAACACCTGTAGTACTCCTTTATAATCACCCGCCACGTTGTGACGTTTGGTAGTACCCAAAGTGTTCTTCCGGTAAACGGGAGTTACACAGTCCTCATAGTTACAGGAACATGTATAAGTCATGGAGGAAGCAATAGCAGAATACTAAACGATCAAGTGCTAAGCTAACGGGATGGGTCATGTCAATCACATCATTCTCCTAATGATGTGATCTCATTAAACAAATGACAACACATGTCTATGGTTAGGAAACATAACCATCTTTGATTAATGAGCTAGTCAAGTAGAGGCATACTAGTGACTATATGTTTGTCTATGTATTCACACATGTATCATGTTTCCGGTTAATACAATTCTAGCATGAATAATAAACATTTATCATGATATGAGGAAATAAATAATAACTTTATTATTGCCTCTAGGGCATATTTCCTTCAATCTCCCACTTGCACTAGAGTCAATAATCTAGATTACATAGTAATGATTCTAACACCCATGGAGTCTTGGTGCTGATCATGTTTTGCTCGTGAGAGAGGCTTAGTCAATGGAGTCGCAACATTCAGATCCGTATGTATCTTGCAAATCTCTATGTCTCCCACTTGGACTTGGTCCCGAATGGAATTGAAGCGTCTCTTGATGTGCTTGGTCCTCTTGTGAAATCTGGATTCCTTTGCCAAGGCAATTGCACCAGTATTGTCACAGAAGATCTTCATTGGTCCCGATGCACTAGGTATGACACCTAGATCGGAAATGAACTCCTTCATCCAGACTCCTTCATTCGCCGCTTCAGAAGGAGCTATGTACTCCGCTTCACATGTAGATCCTGCTACGACGCTTTGTTTTGAACTGCACCAACTTACAGCTCCACCGTTTAATATAAACACGTATCCGGTTTGCGATTTAGAATCATCCGGATCAGTGTCAAAGCTTGCATCGACGTAACCATTTACGACTAGCTCTTTGTCACCTCCATATACGAGAAACATATCCTTAGTCCTTTTCAGGTATTTCAGGATGTTCTTGACCGCTGTCCGGTGATCCACTCCTGGATTACTTTGGTACCTACCTGCCAAGCTTATTGCTAAACATCGTCAGTGCGGTACACAGCATTGCATACATGATAGAGCCTATGGCTGAAGCATAGGGAACATCTTTCATTTTCTCTCTATCTTCTGCTGTGGTCGGGCATTGAGTTCGACTCAACTTCACACCTTGTAGCACAGGCAAGAATCCTTTCTTTGCCTCGATCCATTTTGAACTTTTAAAATTTTGTCAAGGTATGTGCTTTGTGAAAGTCCTATTAAGTGTCTTGATCTATCTCTATAGATCTTGATGCCCAATATGTAAGCAGCTTCACCGAGGTCTTTCATCGAAAAACTTTTATTCAAGTATCCCTTTATGCTATCCAGAAATTCTATATCATTTCCAATTAATAATATGTCATCAACATATAAAACTAGAAATGCTCTGAGCTCCCACTCACTTTCTTGTAAATACAAAGCTTCTCCAAAAGTCTGTATAAAACCATATCTTTGATCACACTGTCAAAGCGTTTATTCCAACTCCGAGATGCTTGCACCAGTCCATAAATGGAGCGCTGGAGTTTGCACACTTTGTCAACACTTTTGGATCAACAAAACCTTCAGGCTACATCATATACAACTCTTCTTCTAGAAATCCATTCAAGAATGCAGTCTTGACATCCATTTGCCAAATTTCATAATCATGAAATGCAGCAATAGCCAACATGATTCGAGACGGACTTAAGCATCGCCACTGGTGAGAAAGTCTCATCGTAGTCAACCCCTTGAACTTGTCGAAAACCTTTCGCAACAAGTCGAGCTTTGTAGACGATAACATTACCATCAGCGTCGTCTTCTTCTTAAAGATCCATTTATTCTCAATGGCTTGCCGATCATCGGGCAAGTCAACCAAAGTCCATACTTTGTTTTCATACATGGATCCTATCTCAGATTTCATGGCCTCTAGCCATTTTGCGGAATCTGGGCTCATCATCGCTTCCTCATAGTTCGTAGGTTCATCATGGTCAAGTAACATGACTTCCAGAATAGGAGTTCTATACCACTCTGGTGCGGATCTTACTCTGGTAGACCTACGAGGTTCGAGAGAAACTTGATCTGAAGTTTCATGATCAATATCATTGGCTTCCTCACTAATTGGTGTAGTCGTCACGGGAACCGGTTCTTGTGATGAACTACTTTCAATAAGGGAGTAGATCTGATTATCTCATCAAGTTCTACTTTCCTTTCACTCACTTCTTTCGAGAGAAACTCCTTCTCTAGAAAGGATCCGAATTTAGCAACGAAAATCTTGCCCTCGGATCTGTGATAGAAGGTGTACCCAATAGTCTCCTTTGGGTATCCTATGAAGACACATTTCTCGATTTGGGTTCGAGCTTATCTGGTTGAAGTTTCTTCACATAAGCATCGCAGCCCCAAACTTTGAGAAACGACAACTTTGGTTTCTTGCCAAACCACAGTTCATAAGGCGTCATCTCAGCGGATTTTGATGGTGCCCTATTTAACGTGAATGCGGCCGTCTCTAAAGCATAACCCCAAAACGATAGCGGTAAATCGGTAAGAGACATCATAGATCGCACCATATCAAGTAAAGTACGATTACGACGTTCGGACACACCATTTCGTTGTGGTGTTCCAGGTGGCGTGAGTTGCGAAACTATTCCACATTGTTTCAAATGTAAACCAAACTCGTAACTCAAATATTCTCCTCCACGATCAGATCGTAGAAACTTTATTTTCTTGTTACGATGATTTTCCACTTCACTCTGAAATTCTTTGAACTTTTCAAATGTTTCAGACTTGTGCTTCATTAAGTAGATATACCCATATCTGCTCAAATCATCCGTGAAGGTGAGAAAATAACGATATCCGCCACGAGCCTCAACATTCATCGGGCCACATACATCTGTATGTATGATTTCCAACAAATCTGTTGCTCTCTCCATAGATCCGGAGAACGGTGTTTTAGTCATCTTGCCCATGAGGCACGGTTCGCAAGTACCAAGTGATTCATAATCAAGTGATTCCAGAAGTCCATCAGTATGGAGTTTCTTCATGCGTTTTACACCGATATGACCTAAGCGGCGATTGCCACAAATATGTTGCACTATCATTATCAACTCTGCATCTTTTGGCTTCAACATTATGAATATGTGTATCACTACTATCGAGATTCAATAAAAATAGACCACTCTTCAAGGGTGCATGACCATAAAAGATATTACTCATATAAATAGAACAACCATTATTCTCTGATTTAAATGAATAACCGTCTCGCATCAAACAAGATCCAGATATAATGTTCATGCTCAACGCAGGCACCAAATAACAATTATTCAGGTCTAAAACTAATCCCGATGGTAGATGTAGAGGTAGCGTGCCGACCGCGATCACATCGACTTTGGAACCATTTCCCACGCGCATCGTCACCTCGTCCTTAGCTAATCTTCGCTTAATCCGTAGTCCCTATTTCAAGTTGCAAATGTTAGCAACAGAACCAGTATCAAATACCCAGGTGCTACTGCGAGCATTAGTAAGGTACACATCAATAACATGTATATCACATATACCTTTGTTCACTTTGCCATCCTTCTTATCCGCCAAATACTTGGGGCAGTTCCGCTCAAAGTGTCGATCGCTTGCGGTAGAAGCACTCAGTTTCAGGCTTAGGTCCAGACTTGGGTTTCTTCTCTTGAGTAGCAACTTGTTTGCTGTTCTTTTTGAAGTTCCCCTTCTTCTTCCCTTTGGCCCTTTTCTTGAAACCAGTGGTCTTGTTGACCATCAACACTTGATGCTCCTTTTGATTTCTACCTCCATGCTTTCAAAGCATTGCGAAGAGCTCGGGAATAGTCTTGTTCATCCCTTGCATATTATAGTTCATCACAAAGCTCTTGTAGCTTGGTGGCGTGATTGGAGAATTCATCAATGACACTATCATCCGGAAGATTAACTCCCGGTTGAATCAAGTGATTATTATACCCGGACATTTTGAGTATATGCTCCGTGAACTGTTCTCCTCCATCTTGCAGATGTAGAACTTATTGGAGACTTCATATCTCTCAATCCGGGCATTTGCTTGAAATATTAACTTCAACTCTGGAACATCTCATATGCTCCATGACGTTCAAAACGTCGTTGAAGACCCGGTTCTAAGCCGTAAAGCATGGCACACATGAACGTAGTGTAGTCATCAGCTTTGCTCGCCAGACGTTCTTAACGTCGTCGGTTACATCAGCAGCAGGTTCTGGCACCAGCGGTGCTTCCGGGACGTAACTCTTACGTGCAGCAATGAGGATAATCCTCGAGTTACGGACCCGATCCGTGTAATTGCTACCATCATCTTTCAACTTTGCTTTCTCAAGGAACGCATTAAAATTCAACGGAACAACAGACGAGCCATCTATCTACAAACAAACATAGACAAGCAAAATACTATCGGTACTAAGTTCATGATAAATTTAAGTTCAATTAATCATATTACTTAAGAACTCCCACTTAGATAGACATCTCTCTAGTCATCTAAGTGATCACGTGATCCAAATCAACTAAACCATGTCCGATCATCATGTGAGATGGAGTAGTTTCAATGGTGAACATCTCTATGTTGATCATATCTACTATATGATTCACGCTCGACCTTTCGGTCTCCGTGTTTCGAGGCCATATCTGTATATGCTAGGCTCGTCAAGTATAACCTGAGTATTCGCGTGTGCAACTGTTTTGCACCCGTAGTATTTGAACGTAGAGCCTATCACACCCGATCATCACGTGGTGTCTCAAAGACGAAGAACTTTCATAGCGGTGCATACTCGGGAGAACACTTCTTGATAATTAGTGAGAGATCATCTTAAAATGCTACCGTCAATCAAAGCAAGATAAGATGCATAAAGGATAAACATCACATGCAATCAATATAAGTGATATGATATGGCCATCATCATCTTGTGCTTGTGATCTCCATCTTGAAAGCACCGTCGTGATCACCATCGTCACCGCGCGACACCTTGATCTCCATCGTAGCATCGTTGTCGTTTCGCCATCTATTGCTTCTCGACTATCGCTACCGCTTAGTGATAAAGTAAAGCAATTACAGAGCGTTGCATTTCATACAATAAGCGACAACCATATGGCTCTCTGCCGATTGCCGATAACCGGTTACAAAACATGATCATCTCATACAATAAAATATAGCATCACATCTTGGCCATATCACATCATAACATGCCCTGCAAAAACAAGTTAGGCGTCCTCTACTTTGTTGTTGCAAATTTTACGTGGCTGCTACGGGCTTAAGCAAGAACCAATCTCACCTATGCATCAAAACCACAGCGATAGTTTGTCAAATAGACTCGTTTTAACCTTCACAAGGACGGGCGTATACACTCAGTTCAACTAAAGTTGGAGAAAGCAGACACCGCTAGTCACTGTGTGCAAAAGCGGCGGTAAAACCAGTCTCGTGTAAGCGTCACGCGTAATGTCGGTCCAGGCCGCTTCATCCAACAATACCGCTGAACCAAAGTATGACATGCTGGTAGGCAGTATGACTTATATCGTCCACAACTCATTTGTGTTCTACTCGTGCATATAACATCAAACCATAAAAACCTAGGCTCGGATGCCCTTTGTTGGGGAGCGTAGTAATTTCAAAAAAATTCCTACGCACACGCAAGATCATGGTGATGACATAGCAACGAGGGGAGAGTGTTGTCTACGTACCCTCGTAGACCGAAGCGGAAGCGTTGACACAGCATAGTGGAAGTAGTCGTACGTCTTCCCGGTTCAACCGATCCAGGCACCGTTACTCCGGCACCTCCGAGTTCTTGACACGCGTACAGCTCGATGACGCACCCTCAATCTCCGATGCAGCAGAGGCGCCGAGGGGGAGTTTCGTCAGCATGACGGCGTGGCGACGATCTTGATGTTCTCCTGTCGCAGGGCTTCGCCTAAGCACCGCTACAATATGACCGAGGTGTAATATCGTGGAGGGGGGCACCGCACACGGCTAAGGAACGATCTCAATGATCAACTTGTGTGTCCTAGGGTGCCCCCCTACCCCCGTATATAAAGGAGGGAGGGAGGAGGAGGCCGGCCAAGTAGGTTTCCCCCCCTTTTCCTTATCTTATTTGAAGGCGGAAGGACAGAGTACTAGTATTAGGAATAACAACTAGTAGTAGTAATAGGAAGAGGGAAAGGAGAAAGGAAGGGGGGGGGCCCCCCCCAAGTCGGATTGGGCTGGGGCGCGCCTCCCTTGTTCCTTCTCCTTCTTCCTATATGGGCCCAATAAGGCCCATATACCTCCCGGGGTTCGGTAACCTCCGGTAGCTCCAAACTTCTCGGAACCTTTCCGGTGTCCAAATATATCCGTCCAATATATCAATATTTATGTCTCGACCATTTCGAGACTCCTCGTCATGTCGTGATCACATCCGGACTCGAACAAACTTGGTACATCAAAATACATAAACTCATAATATAAGCATCATCGAAACCTTAAGCGTGCGGACCCTACGGTTCGAGAACAATGTAGACATGACCGAGACACGTCTCGGTCAATAACCAATAGCGGGACCTGGATGCCCATATTGGTTCCTACATATTCTCGAAGATCTTTATCGGTCAAACCGCATAACAACATACGTTATTCCCTTTGTCATTGGTATGTTACTTGCCGAGATTTGATCGTTGGTATCCAATACCTAGTTCAATCTCGTTATCGCAAGTCTCTTTACTCGTTCCGAATACGTCATCTCATAACTAACTCATTAGTTACATGCTTGCAAGGCTTGGGTGATGAGTATTACCGAGAGGGCCCAGAGATACCTCTCCGACAATCGGAGTGACAAAACCTAATCTCGAATTATGTTAAGTCAACATGTACCTTCGGAAACACCTGTAGTACTCCTTTATAATCACCCAGTTACGTTGTGACGTTTGGTAGTACCCAAAGTGTTCTTCCGGTAAACGGGAGTTACACAATCCTCATAGTTACAGGAACATGTATAAGTCATGGAGGAAGCAATAGCAGAATACTAAACGATTAAGGGCTAAGCTAACGGGATGGTCATGTCAATCACATCATTCTCCTAATGATGTGATCTCATTAAACAAATGACAACACATGTCTATGGTTAGGAAACATAACCATCTTTGATTAATGAGCTAGTCAAGTAGAGGCATACTAGTGACTATATGTTTGTCTATGTATTCACACATGTATCATGTTTCCGGTTAATACAATTCTAGCATGAATAATAAACATTTATCATGATACGATGAAATAAATAATAACTTTATTATTGCCTCTAGGGCATATTTCCTTCAATTTGGACATCAGAATCGTTCCGGGTGAAATCGGCATTTTACCGGAGTACCGGGGGGTTACCGGAACCCCCGGGGGGTTATTTGGCCTACATGGGCCTTGAGGGAGAAGAGAGAAGGAGGCAGGAGGTGGCCGCGCGCCCCTCCCCTTCCTAGTCCGAATAGGACAAGGGAAGGGGCGCCCCCTTCCTTCCCTCTTCCTCCTCTTTCCCCCTTCTCCTTCTCCAACTAGGAAAGAAAGGGAGTCCTACTCGGTGGGAGTAGGACTCCCCCTGGTGCGCCCTCCTTGGCGGCCGCCTCCCTTGGCTCCTTTATATACGGGGGCAGGGGGCACCCTAGGACACACAAGTTGATCTTCGTGATCGTTCCTTAGCCGTGTGCGATGCCCCCCTCCACGATATTACACCTCGGTCATATTATAGCGGTGCTTAGGCGAAGTCCTGCGACAGTTGAACATCAAGATCGTCACCACGCCGTCGTGCTGACGAAACTCCTCCCCGAAGCTTTGCTGGATCGGAGCTCGGGGTGCGTCATCAAGCTGTACGTGTGTCAAGAACTCGGAGGTGCCGGAGTAACGGTGCTTGGATCGGTTGGACCTGAAAGACGTACGACTACTTCCTCTAGGTTGCGTCAACGCTTCCACTTCGGTCTACGAGGGTACGTAGACAACACTCTCCCCTCTCGTTGCTATGCATCACCATGATCTTGCGTGTGCGTAGGATTTTTTTTGAAATTACTACGTTCCCCAACATTCTCATCTACACTCGGGCCAGTAGCTCCTTTGTATTTCCTATCTACAACTTTATGATACAAGCAAAATAATATGACACAATTAAAAGAACTAGGTTGCTTTCATTTGGGTGAGTGGTGGGTCGAGTCCATAGACAGAAATCGATGGTAATGTTACTAGTTTCTATGGAAGTTAGTAGGGCCATTGTTTCACCATCGTTTATAAATGTAGACCTGTGTTGTACACTAAGTGATTGAAATTATGCCATTGCCTTACTGCCATTTATAAGAATGGTTGGCCGGGCTGAGCCAAGAAGAAATGAAGTGTTATATATTCGTGTCTCTTGTCTATGTTGGAGAGGGAGGACAAATCCATTGCGATGTGCGGTGGAGTGGTTGGAGTTGTCGCACTAGTTAAGACTTACCAGTCCTTACATATAGATGAATGTTTCGTAAGATGTATTTTGGCTGAATATATTTTGGTGTTAGTAATGACTAATGCAAACCGTTTATTGATATAATATTGTTATATGCATTGCATATGAGCACAACATTGTGTGCTTGCCCATTTGCAGGAATGAACAATTGCAAGCACACGTCAACATTCACAACACAAGGATCAACCACTAATTGATCAGATTTCAACAATCGCAATAAAAATGTAAAATTCAGAGTCAAACATATCTTAATCAGCAGTTGCTCAACCACTTGGTCATACTCATTTGCATACAGTGTTGGCATATTAGTTGATCACAAGCTTTCATTGAATTACAGGCCAGACACTGAAGGAAATATGCCCTAGAGGCAATAATAAAGTTATTATTTATTTCCTTATATCATGATAAATATTTATTATTCATGCTAGAATTGTATTAACCGGAAACAAAATACATGTGTGAATATATAGACAAACAGAGTGTCACTAGTATGCCTCTACTTGACTAGCTTGTTAAATCAAAGATGGTTATGTTTCCTAACCATGAACAAGGAGTTGTTATTTGATTAACAAGGTCACATCATTAGTTGAATGATCTGATTGACATGACCCATTCCGTTAGCTTAGCACACGATCGTTTAGTATGTTGCTATTGCTTCCTTCATGACTTATACATGTTCCTATGACTATGAGATTATGCAACTCCCGTTTACCGGAGGAACACTTTGTGTGCTACCAAACATCACAGCGAATCGGGTGATTATAAAGGTACTCTCAGGTGTCTCCAAAGGTACTTGTTGGGTTGGCGTATTTGAGATTAGGATTTGTCACTCCAATGTCGGAGAGGTATCTCTGGGCCCTCTCGGTAATGCACATCACTAAAGCCTTGCAAGCATTGCAACTAATGAGTTAGTTGTGAGATGATGTATTACAGAACGAGTAAAGAGACTTGCCGGTAACGAGATTGAACTAGGTATTGGATACCGACGATCGAATCTCGGGCAAGTAACATACCGATGACAAAGGGAACAACGTATGTTGTTATGCGGTTTGACCGATAAAGATCCTCGTAGAATATGTAGGAACCAATATGGGCATCCAGGTCCCGCTATTGGTTATTGACCGGAGACATGTCTCGGTCATGTCTACATTGTTCTCGAACCATAGGGTCCGCATGCTTAAGGTTTCGATGACAGTTTCATTATGAGTTTATGTATTTTGATGTACCGAAGGTTGTTCGGAGTCCCGGATGTTATCACGGACATGACGAGGAATCTCGAAATGGTCGAGACATAAAGATTGATATATTTGATGGATATATTTGGACACCGGAAAGGTTGCGGGTGAGATTGGAAATATACCGGAGTTCCGGGAGGTTACCGGAACCCCCCCCGGTAAGTATATGGGCCTTATTGCACCTTAGTGGAAGGGAGGGAGAAGGAGCAAGGGAGGGGCGGGCCCCCCCAAGCCCAATCCGGATTGGGAGGGGTCCGGCCCCCCTTTCCTTCTCTCCTCCCCCCTCTTCCTTCCTTCTCCTACTCCTAATAGGAAAGGGGGCAAACCTACTTGGAGTAGGTTTGCCCCCCTAGGGCGCGCCTCCCCCTTTGGCCGGCCTCCTCCTCCCTCCCTCCTTTATATACGGGGGCGGGGGGCACCCTAGACACACAAGTTGATCATTGAGATCGTTCCTTAGCCATGTGCGGTGCCCCCCTCCACGATATTACACCTCGGTCATATTGTAGCGGTGCTTAGGCGAAGCCCTGCGGACAGAGAACATCAAGATCGTCACCACGCCGTCGTCTTGTGGAACTCCTCCAGCGCCTCTGCTGGATCGGAGATCGGGGTGCGTCATCGAGCTGTACGTGTGTCAAGAACTCGGAGGTGCCGGAATAACGGTGCTTGGATCGGTTGGACCGGGAGGATGTACGACTACTTCCTCTACGTTGCGTCAACGCTTCCGCTTCGGTCTCACGAGGGCGTGAGACAACACTCTCCCTCTCGTTGCTATGCATCACCATGATCTTGCGTGTGCGTAGGAAATTTTTGAAATTACTACGTTACCCAACAAATGGCATCCGAGCCTAGGTTTTATGGTTTGATGTTATATGCACGAGTAGAACACAAGTGAGTTGTGGACGATATAAGTCATACTGCCTACCAGCATGTCATACTTTGGTTGGCGGTATTGTTGGATGAAGCGGCCCGGACCGACATTACGCCAGACGCTTACGCGAGACTGGTTCTACCGGCGTGCTTTGCACACAGGTGGCTGGCGGTGTCGGTTTCTCCAACTTTAGTTGAACCGAGTGTGGCTACGCCGGTCCTTGCGAAGGTTAAAACGGAGTCTATTTGACAAACTATCGTTGTGGTTTTGATGCGTAGGTGAGATTGGTTCTTGCTAAGCCCGTAGCAGCCACGTAAAACTTGCAACAACAAAGTAGAGGACGTCTAACTTGTTTTTGCAGGGCATGTTGTGATGTGATATGGTCAAGATATGATGAGATATAATTTGTTGTATGAGATGATCATGTTTTGTTGAAGTTATCGGCAACTGGCAGAAGCCCTATGGTTGTTTCTTTGTTGCATAAGATGCAAGCGCCAAATAATTGCTTTACATTATCGCTATGCGATAGCAATAGTTGCAAGAGCAATAGTTGGCGAGATGACCACGTGACGACACATTGATATAGATCAAGATGATGGAGATCATGGTGTCATGCCGGTGACGATGGAGATCATGACGATGCTTTGGAGATGGAGATTAAAGGCACAAGATGATGATGGCCATATCATGTCACATATTTTTGATTGCATATGATGTTTATCTTTTCTACATCTTATTTTGTTTTGATTGACGGTAGCATTATAAGATGATCTCTCACTAATTATCAAGAAGTGTTCCCCCTGAGTATGCACCGTTGCCAAAGTTCGTCGTGCCCAGACACCACGTGATAAGCTCTACGTCCATCTACAACGGGTGCAAGCCAGTTTTGCACACGCGGAATACTCAGGTTAAACTTGACGAGCCTAGCATATGCAGATATGGCCTTGGAACACGGAGACCGAAAGGTCGAGCGTGAATCATATAGTAGATATGATCAACATAAGATGTTCACCATTGAAAACTACTCCATCTCACGTGATGATCTGTTATGGTTTAGTTGATTTGGGTCACGTGATCACTTAGATGACTAGAGAGATGTCTGTCTAAGTGGGAGTTCTTAAGTAATATGATTAATTGAACTTAAATTTATCATGAACTTAGTCCTGGTAGTATTTTGCAAATTATGTTGTAGATCAATAGCTCGTGTTGTTGCTTTCATATGTTTGTTTTGATATGTTCCTAGAGAAACTATGTTGAAAGATGTTAGTAGCAATGATGCGGATTGGATCCGTGATCCGAGGTTTATCCTCAATGCTGCACAGAAGAATTATGTCCTTAATGCACCGCTAGGTGAAAGACCTATTGCAGGAGCAGATGCAGACGTTATGAACATTTGGCTAGCTCAATATGATGACTACTTGATAGTTTTGTGCACCATGCTTTATGGCTTAGAATCGGGACTTCAAAGATGTTTTGAACATCATGGACCATATGAGATGTTCCAGGAATTGAAGTTAATATTTCAAGCAAATACCCGAGTTGAGAGATATGAAGTCTTCAACAAGTTCTATAGCTAAAAGATGGAGGAGAATCGCTCAACTAGTGAGCAAGTGCTCAGATTGTCTAGGTACTACAATCGCTTGAATCAAGTGGGAGTTAATCTTCCAGATAAGATAGTGATTGACAGAGTTCTCTTGTCACCATCACCAAGTTAGTGGAACTTCGTGATGAACTATAGTATGCAAGGGATGACGAAAATGATTCCCGAGCTCTTTGAGATGTTGAAATCGACGAAGGTAGAAATCAAGAAAGAGCATCAAGTGTTGATGGTTGACAAGATCACTAGTTTCAAGAAAAGGGCAAAGGGAAAGAAAGGGGAACTTCAAGTAGATTGACAAGCAAGTTGTCACTCCCACGAAGAAGCCCAAAGCTGAACCAAAGCCTAAAACTGAGTGCTTACACTGCAAAGGAAATGGTCACTGGAAGCGGAAATACCCTAAATATTTGGTGGATAAGAAGGATGGCAAAGTGAAAAAGGGTATATTTGATATACATGTGTTTGATGTGTGCTTTACTAGTGTTTATAGCAACCCCTCGGTATTTGGTACTGGTTCAGTTGCTAAGAGTAGTAACTCGAAACGGGAGTTGCAGAATAAACAGAAACTAGTTAAGGGTGAAATGACGATGTGTGTTGAAAGTAGTTTCAAGATTGATATGATCATCATCGCACACTCCCTATACTTTCGGGATTAGTGTTGAACATAAATAAATGTTATTTGGTGTTTGCGTTGAGCATGAATATGATTTGATCGTGTTTATTGCAATACGGTTATTCATTTAAGTAAGAGAATAAACTGTTGTTCGGTTTACATGAATAAAACCTTATATGGTTACACACCCAATGAAAATGGTTCATTGGACACTACTAGGGAAAGGGCTATAGATAGGATTGATTCTAATGGCGCACCGTGGAAGCAGTGCGCCACTACTACATACTAATGGCGCACCTGTTTGTGATACGCCATTAGTGTGGAAGACACTAATGGCACACCGTTAACAGGGTGCGCCACTAGTATGAATTATTATTTTTCCATTTTCCCATACATACTAATGGCGATCGGTACATAATGCGCCATTACTATCTATAACTACTAATGGCGCACCAAGCGAGGCAATGCGCCATTCTTGTAAAAAATTTTTTCTTTTTTTTGCAAAACTACTAATGGCGATAAATGCAAAGGCGCCATTACTAGTTTAAACTAGTAATGGCGCACTAAGAGGTGATGCGCCATTAGTATATATACTTATTATTTTTACTTTTTTGCAAAACTACTAATGGCGCACCGTCTGCTGATGCGCCATTAGTAACCAGGGTTACTAATGGCGCATTTTCCTACGGTGCGCCATTAGTAACCTGGGACCAACAAGATATTTTGGACAGCCCACACCTACCCACTCACTTTCCCCACTTCATTCCATCCACCTCCTTCTCCAAGCTTTCGGCCATCTCCTCCTCCTCACCTCATTTCCACCATAGATTCAACAAAATTAAGCGGTGAAATTACCTTTTTTTGATAGGTAAGTAAGGGAAAGCTATCTTTATGATATAGATCTACTTTTTTTTCTCCCTAGCTCGCTCCAACAACGTGCACATGCACTTTTTGTGGCCTAGCTAGATCTATGTATGTTTGTGGTGTTGCATGTGTTTGTGGCGTTGCATATATGTTTGTGTTTGAAGGTACGGTATTTGAAATATCGATAGTTGCCAATATTTTGCGGAATGTTTTGATTCATTTCCGTTCAAGGCAGAATTTTGGCACTATGCATTTTTTTGGTCCTATTTTTAGGGAAGGTCATGCCAAATTTTTCTTGGTTCTAACATATCGTTTTGCTCTACCCTTGACGACCATGGTCCATACGATGACTGAAGGCATCGTGAATACGTTTTTGAGCTCTGCGAAGGCCGAGATGCTTCAAAAGAACGAGACGGAGATAAGATGTCCATGTCAAAGATGCAAGCTGAAGAGCCTTATTGCGGACCCGGATTCCGTGCAGGTGCGGGACCGCCTGCTCTTGCGTGGTTTCATGGATGGCTATCGGTGGCAAAGTGATGAAGATGACTATCAAGTCGTCCATGGCCGGGGCCGGGCAAGAAATTGTTGGGGAACGTAGTAATTTCAAAAAAATTCCTACGCACACGCAAGATCATGGTGATGGCATAGCAATGAGAGGGGAGAGTGTATGTCCACGTACCCTCATAGACCGTAAGCGGAAGCGTTAGCACAACGCGGTTGATGTAGTCGTACGTCTTCACGATCCGACCGATCCAAGCACCGAACGTACGGAGCCTCCGAGTTCAGCACACGTTCAGCTCGATGACGTCCCTCGAACTCCGATCCATCCGAGTGTCGAGGGAGAGTTCCGTCAGCACGACGGCGTGGTGACAATCTTGATGTTCTACCGGCGCAGGGATTCGCCTAAGCTTCACGACGATATGACCGAGGTGGAATATGGTGGAAGGGGGCACCGCACACGGCTAAGGAACGATCCGTAGATCAACTTGTGTGTCTATGGGGTGCCCCCTGCCCCCGTATATAAAGGAGGGAGGGAGGAGGAGGCCGGCCCTAGGAGGGGCGCGCCATGGGGAGTCCTACTCCCACCGGGAGTAGGATTCCTCCTTTCCTAGTCCAACTAGGGGTCCTTCCATGTAGTAGGAGTAGGAGACAAGGAAGGGTAAGAGAGAAGGGAAGGAAGGAGGGGGTGCGACCCCTCTCCCTAGTCCAATTCGGACTAGGCCATGGGGGCGCGGCCTGCCCTAGGCAGCCCCTCTCTCTTTCCCGCAGGGCCCAATAACGCCCAATACTTCTCCGCGGCGAATTCCCGTAACTCTCCGGTACTCCGAAAAATACCCGAATCACTCGGAACCTTTCCGAACTCCAAATATAGTCGTCCAATATATCGATCTTTATGTCTCGACCATTTCGAGACTCCTCGTCATGTCCCCGATCTCATCCGGGACTCCGAACTCCTTCGGTACATCAAAACTCATAAACTCATAATATAACTGTCATCAAAACCTTAAGCGTGCGGACCCTGCGGGTTCGAGAACTATGTAGACATGACCTAGAACTATTCTCGGTCAATAACCAATAGCGGGACCTGGATGCCCATATTGGCTCCTACATATTCTACGAAGATCTTTATCGGTCAAACCGCATAACAACATCGTTGTTCCTTTGTCATCGGTATGTTACTTGCCCAAGATTCGATCGTCGGTCCAATACCTAGTTCAATCTCGTCACCGCAAGTCTCTTTACTCGTTACGTAATGCATCATCCCGTAACCAACTCATTGGTCACATTGCTTGCAAGGCTTATAGTGATGTGCATTACCGAGAGGGCCCAGAGATACCTCTCCGACAATCGGAGTGACAAAACGTAATCTCGAAATACGCCAACTCAACATGTACCTTCGGAGACACCTGTAGTACTCCTTTATAATCACCCGTTACGTTGTGACGTTTGGTAGTACCAAAGTGTTCCTCCGTAAGCGGAGTTGCATAACCTCATAGTTACGAGGAACATGTATAAGTCATGAAGAAAGCAATAGCAACATACTAAACGATCAAGTGCTAAGCTAACGGAATGGGTCAAGGCAATTACATCATGCTCCTAATGATGTGATCCCGTTAATCAAATGACAACTCTTTTGTCCATGGCTAGGAAACATAACCATCTTTGATAAATGAGCTAGTCGAGTAGAGGCATACTAGTGACACTATGTTTGTCTATGTATTCACACATGTATTATGTTTCCGGTTAATACAATTCTAGCATGAATAATAAACATTTATCATGAAATAAGGAAATAAATAATAACTTTATTATTGCCTCTAGGGCATATTTCCTTCAGTCTCCCACTTGCACTAGAGTCAATAATCTAGTTCACATCGCCATGTGATTTAACACCAATATTCACTTCTGTATGTGATTAATACCCATAGTTCACATCTTCATGTGATCAACACTCGAAGGGTTTACTAGAGTCAATAATCTAGCTCACATCGCTATGTGATTAACACCCAAAGAGTACAAAGGTATGATCATGTTTTGTTCGTGAGAGAAATTTAGTCAACGGGTCTGTCACATTCAGAGCCGTATGTATTTTGCAAATATTCTATGTCTAAATGCTCTGCTCGGGGCTACTCTAGCTAATTGCTCCCACTTTCAATATGTATCCAGATTGAGACTTAGAGTCATCTGGATCAGTGCCAAAACTTGTATCGACGTAACCTTTTACGACGAACCTTTTTGTCACCTCCATAATCGAGAAACATATCCTTATTCCCCTAAGGATAATTTTGACCATTGTCCAGTGATCTACTCCTAGATCACTATTGTACTCCCTTGCTAAAATCAGTGTAGGGTATACAATAGATCTGGTACAAAGTGCATACTTTATAGAACCTATGGCTGAGGCATAGGGAATGACCTTCATTCTCTTTCTATCTTCTGCCGTGGTCGGGCTTTGAGTCTTACTCAATTTCACACCTTGTAACACAGGCAAGAAACTCTTTCTTTGACTGTTCCATTTTGAACTACTTCAAAATCTTGTCAAGGTATGTACTTATTGAAAAAACTTATCAAGCCTCTTGATCTATCTCGATAGATCTTGATGCTCAATATGTAAGTAGCTTTACTGAGGTCTTTCTTTTAAAGAACTTCTTTCAAATACTCCTTTATGCTTTCCAGAAAAATTCTACATCCTTTCTGATCAACAATATGTCACTCACATATACTTATCAGAAAGGTTGTGGTGCTCCTACTCACTTTATTGTAAATATAGGCTTCACCGCAAGTCTGTATAAAACTATATGCTTTGATAAACTCATCAAAGCGTATATTCCAACTCCGAGATGCTTGCACTAGTACATAGATGGATCGCTGGAGCATGCACACTTTGTTAGCACCTTTAGGATTGACAAAACCTTCTGGTTGTATCATATACAACTCTTTTTTAATAAATCCATTAAGGAATGTAGTTTTGACATCCATTTGCCAAATTTCATAAAAGGTGGCAATTGCTAACATGATTCGGACAGACTTAAGCATCGCCACAGTTGAGAAGATCTCATTGTAGTCAACACCTTGAACTTGTCAAAAACCTTTTTGCGACAAGTCGAGCTTTGTAGATAGTAACACTACTATCAACATCCGTCTTCCTCTTGAAGATTCATTTATACAATATGGCTTGCCGATCATCGGGCAACTCCACCAAAGTCCACACTTTGTTCTCATACATGGATCCCATCTCAAATTTCATGGCCTTAAGCCATTTTGCGGAATCTGGGCTCATCATCGCTTCCTCATAGTTTGTAGGTTCATCATGGTCTAGTAACATGACTTCCAGAGCAGGATTACCGTACCACTCTGGTGCGGACAGTACTCTGGAAGACCTACGAGGTTCTGTAGTAACTTGATCTGAAGTTTCATGATCATCATCATTATCTTCCTCACTAATTGGTGTAGAAATCACTGGAACTGATTTCAGTGATGAACAATTTTCCAATTCGGGAGAAGGTACAATTACCTCATCAAGTTCTACTTTTCTCCCACTCACTTCTTTCGAGAGAAACTCCTTCTCTAGAAAGGATCCATTTTTAGCAATGAATATCTTGCCTTCGGATCTGTGATAGAAGGTGTACCCAACAATTTCCTTTGGGTATTCTATGAAGACACACTTCTCCGATTTGGGTTCGAGCTTATCAGGATGAAACTTTTTCACATATGCATTGCAGCCCCAAATTTTAAGAAACGACAACTTGGCTTTCTTGCTAAACCACAATTCATATGGTGTCGTCTCAACGGATTTAGATGGTGCCCTTTTAACGTGAATGCAGCTGTCTCTAATGCATAACCCAAAAACAATAGTGGTAAATCAGTAAGAGACATCATAGATCGCACTATATCCAATAAAGTGCGGTAACGATGTTTGCACACACCATAACGTTGTGGTGTTCCAGGTGGCGTGAGCTGTGAAACTATTCCACATTGTTTTAATTGAAGACCACACTTGTAACTCAAATATTCGTCTCCGCGATCAGATCGCAAAAACTTTATTTTCTTGTTACGATGATTTTTCCACTTCACTCTGAAATTCTTTGAACCTTTCAACTATTTCAGACTTATGTTTCATCAAGTAGATATACCCATATCTGCTCAAATCATCTTGTGAAGGTCAGAAAATAACGATACTTGCCACGAGCATCAACACTCATTGGATGGCATACATCGGTATGTATTATTTCCAATAAGTCAGTAGCTCGTTCCATTGTTCCGAAGAACGGAGTTTTAGTCATCTTGCCCAAAAGGCACGGTTCGCAAGCATCAAGTGATTCATAATCAAGTGATTCCAAAATCCCATCAGCATGGAGTTTCTTCATGCGCTCTACACCAATATGACCTAAACGGCAGTGCCACAAATAAGTTGCACTATCATTATTAACTTTGCATCTATTGGTTTCAATATTATGAATATGTGTATCACTACGATCGAGATCCAATGAACCATTTTCATTGGGTGTGTAACCATATAAGGTTTCATTCATGTAAACAGAACAACAGTTTATTCTCTTACTTAAATGAATAACCGTATTGCAATAAACATGATCAAATCATATTCATGCTCAACGCAAACACCAAATAACATTTATTTAGGTTCAACACTAATCCCGAAAGTTTAGGGAGTGTGCGATGATGATCATATCAATCTTGGAACTACTTCTAACACTCATCGTCACTTCCCCTTCAACTAGTCTCTGTTTATTCTATAACTCCTGTTTTGAGTTACTAATCTTAGCAACCGAACAAGTATCAAATACTCAGGGGCTACTATAAACACTAGTAAGGCACCTATCAAAAACCAGTATATCAAATATACCTTTGTTCACTTTGCCATCCTTCGTATCCACCAAATGTTCAGGGCATTTCCGCTTCCAGTGACCATTTCCTTTGCAGTGTAAACACTCAGTTTCAGGCTATGGTCCAGCTTTGGGCTTCTTCGCAGGAGTGAAAACTTGCTTGTCTTTCCACTTGAAGTTCCCTTTCTTTCCCTTTGCCCTTCTCTTGAAACTAGTGGTCTTGTTAATCATCAACACTTGATGGTCTTTTCTTGATTTCTACCTTCGTCGATTTCAACATCACGAAGAGCTCGGGAATCGTTTTTGTCATCCCTTGCATACTATAGTTCATCACGAAGTTCTAGTAACTTAGTGATGGTGACTAGAGAATTCTGTCAATCACTATCTTATCTGGAAGATTAACTCCCACTTGATTCAAGCGATTGAAGTACCCAGACAATCTGAGCACATGCTCACTAGTTGAGCGATTCTCCTCCATCTTTTAGCTTTAGAACTTGTTGGAGAATTCATATCTCTCAACTCGGGTATTTGCTGGAAATATTAACTTCAACTCCTGGAACATCTCATATGGTCCATGATGTTCAAAACATCTTTGAGGTCCCGATTCTAAGCCATAAAGCATGGTGCACAAAACTATCAAGTAGTCATCATATTGAGCTAGCCAAAGCGTTCATAACATCATATCCGCTCCTGCAATAGGTGCATCACCTAGCGGTGCATTAAGGACATAATTCTTACGTGCAAGAATGAGGATAAACCTCAGATCGCGGATCAAATCCGCATCATTGCTACTAACATTTTTCAACACAATTTTCTCTAGGAACATATCAAAATAAACATATGAAAGCAACAACGCAAGCTATTGATCTTATAACATAATTTGCAGAATACTACCAGGACTAAGTTCATGATAAATTTAAGTTCTATTAATCATATTACTTAAGAACTCCCACTTAGACAGACATCCCTCTAGTCATCTAAGTGATTACGTGATCCATATCAACTACACCATAACCCATCATCACGTGAGATGGAGTAGTTTTCAATGGTGAACATCAATATGTTGATCATATCTACTATATGATTCACGCTCGACCTTTCAGTCTCCGTGCTCCGAGGCCATATCTGCATATGCTAGGCTCGTCAAGTTTAACCTGAGTATTCTGCGTGTGCAAAACTGGCTTCCACCCATTGTAGATGGACGTAGAGCTTATCACACCCGATCATCACGTGGTGTCTGGGCACGACGAACTTTGGCAACGGTGCATACTCAGGGAGAACACTTCTTGATAATTTTAGTGAGAGATCATCTTAAAATGCTACCTTCAATCAAAGCAAGATAAGATGCATAAAGGATAAACATCACATGCAATCAGTATAAGCGATATGATATGGCCATCATCATCTTGTGCTTGTGATCTCCATCTCCGAAGCACCGTCGTGATCACCATCGTCACTGGCGCGACACCTTGATCTCCATCGTAGCATCGTTGTCGTTACACCATCTATTGCTTCTACGACTATCGCTACCGCTTAGTGATAAAGTAAAGCAATTACAGGGCATTTTTCATACAATAAAGCGACAACCATATGGCTCCTGCCAGTTGTCGATAACTTCGGTTACAAAACATGGTCATCTCATACAATAAAATATAGCATCACGTCTTGACCATATCACATCACAACATGCCCTGCAAAAACAAGTTAGACGTCCTCTACTTTGTTGTTGCAAATTTTACGTGGCTCCTACGAGCTTAGCAAGAACCGTTCTCACCTACGCATCAAAACCACAACGATAGTTTGTCAAATAGACTCCGTTTTAACCTTCGCAAGGACCGGGCGTAGCCACACTCGGTTCAACTAAAGTGAGAGAGACAGACACCCGCCAGCCACCTTTAAGCATGAGTGCTCGTAACGGTGAAACCAGTCTCGCGTAAGCGTACGCGTAATGTCGGTCCGGGCCGCTTCATCTCACAATACCGCTGAACCAAAGTATGACATGCTGGTAGGCAGTATGACTTATATCGTCCACAAGTCACTTGTGTTCTACTCGTGCATATAACATCAACGCATAAAACCTGGCTCGGATGCCACTGTTGGGGAACGTAGTAATTTCAAAAAAATTCCTACGCACACGCAAGATCATGGCGATGGCATAGCAACGAGAGGGGAGAGTGTATGTCCATGCACCCTCGTAGACTGTAAGCGGAAGCGTTAGCACAATGCGGTTGATGTAGTCGTACGTCTTCACGATCCGACCGATCCAAGCACCGAACGTACGGAGCTTCCGAGTTCAGCACACGTTCAGCTCGATGACGTCCCTCGAACTCCGATCCAGCCGAGTGTCGAGGGAGAGTTCCGTCAGCACGACGGCGTGGTGACGATCTTGATGTTCTACGGCGCAGGCTTCGCCTAAGCTTCATGACGATATGACCGAGGTGGAATATGGTGGAAGGGGCACCGACACGGCTAAGGAACGATCCGTAGATCAACTTGTGTGTCTATAGGGTGCCCCTGCCCCGTATATAAAGGAGGGAGGGAGGAGGAGGCCGGCCCTAGGAGGGGCGCGCCATGGGGAGTCCTACTCCCCAGGAGTAGGATTCCTCCTTCCTAGTCCAACTAGGGGTCCTTCCATGTAGTATGAGTAGGAGACAAGGAAGGGTAAGAGAAAGGAAGGAAAGAGGGTGCGACCCTCTCCTAGTCAATTCAGACTAGGCCATGGGGGCGCTGCCTGCCCTAGGCAGCCCCCTCTCTCTTTCCGAGGCCCAATAACGCCTAATACTTTCCCGGCGAATTCCGTAACTCTCCGGTACTCGAAAAATACCGAATCACTCGGAACCTTTCCGAACTCCGAATATAGTCGTCCAATATATCGATCTTTATGTCTCAACCATTTCGAGACTCCTCGTCATGTCCCCGATCTCATCCGGGACTCCGAACTCCTTCGGTACATCAAAACTCATAAACTCATAATATAACTGTCATCAAAACCTTAAGCGTGCGGACCCTACGGGTTCGAGAACTATGTAGACATGACCTAGAACTATTCTCGGTCAATAACCAATAGCGGGACCTGGATGCCCATATTGGCTCCTACATATTCTACGAAGATCTTTATCGGTCAAACCGCATAACAACATCGTTGTTCCTTTGTCATCGGTATGTTACTTGCCCGAGATTCGATCATCGGTATCAATACCTAGTTCAATCTCGTCACCGCAAGTCTCTTTACTCGTTACGTAATGCATCATCCCGTAACCAACTCATTGGTCACATTGCTTGCAAGGCTTATAGTGATGTGCATTACCGAGAGGGCCCAGAGATACCTCTCCGACAATCGGAGTGACAAAACCTAATCTCGAAATACGCCAACTCAACATGTACCTTCGGAGACACCTGTAGTACTCCTCTATAATCACCTAGTTACATTGTGACGTTTGGTAGTACCCAAAGTGTTCTTCCGGTAAACGGGAGTTGCATAACCTCATAGTTACAGGAACATGTATAAGTCATGAAGAAAGCAATAGCAACATACTAAACGATCAAGTGCTAAGCTAACGGAATGGGTCAAGTCAATCACATCATTCTCCTAATGATGTGATCCCGTTAATCAAATTAAAACTCTTTTGTCCATGGCTAGGAAACATAACCATCTTTGATAAATGAGCTAGTCAAGTAGAGGCATACTAGTGACACTATGTTTGTCTATGTATTCACACGTGTATTATGTTTCCGGTTAATACAATTCTAGCATGAATAATAAACATTTATCATGAAATAAGGAAATAAATAATAACTTTATTATTGCCTCTAGGGCATATTTCCTTCAGAAATGAGGAAGGGCAACAAGACAAGTACCACCGCGGCGAGGGCGGGCGAGAAGACGAAGAATCTCCAGGACATGATCACGACGGTGATGCTGTACACAGTCATCATGTAGAAGATGTTGTACATGATGATGAGGAAGATCAAGACGAAGGGCATGATCATGAAGATGAAGATGTCGGAGCAGACGACGATGGAGGCTGGGTGCAGGACCCTCATATTCAAGAGCTGCTTCTCAAGCGGACGGATAACGCAAGAGCTGCCGCCCGAGAGAAAGCCAAGCTGGATCAACTGGAGATAGACGCGGTTACTCCATTGTATGAAGGATGCAGGCCCGAGGATACCCGCCTGAAAGTAACGCTCATGGCTCTGGAGATGAAGGTAAAACACAAAATGACCGACGCATGCTTCGACGAGAACATGTCATTTTGGCACGAACGTCTTCCCAAGGGGAACAAGTGCCCGACCAGTTTCGAGGAGGCGAAGAAAATCGTGTGTCCTCTGGATTTACCGCACGTGAAATACCATGTGTGCATGAACAATTGCATCATTTATCGGGACGAGCACGCGAGTCTACCATATGTCCGGTGTGCGGCGTCACTCGATACAAGAAGAGGAAGAAAGCTCCTCGAAAATCGGTGTGGTACTTTCCGATCACTCCTAAATCTGCAGCGGTATTTCGCGGACCCTAAGGTAGCAAAGCTCCTGCGTTAGCACGCGCGGATAGGGAGGAGAAGAAGCGGGAAGATGGCGGAAATGATCCGGAGATAAATAAAAAGACAAGATGCTGAGTCACCCTAAGGATGCAAGCCGGTGTAGCGTTGAACCAAGACCCGAATTTGGGAAGGATCCAAGGAACATCGTCTTTGGGCGCGAGCAATCGATGGATTCAATCTGTTTAGCAGCCAGAGAAGCACACATAGCACCTGGCCTGTGTTTGTGTTGATGTACAACCTTCCCCTGGTTGTGCATGAAGAGGAAGTACATTCACATGAGTATGCTAATTGAAGGGCGAAACAACCAGGAACGACATCAATCAGTATCGGGGCTTTGAAGGAGGAGCTAGACACCTTGTGGAAAACGCCACCAATCGTGGGGCGCCACAGAAAGAATATTTCCCTATGAGAGCCGTGACCGCTCACGACGGTGCACGACTATCTCGACACGGATATCTCATGGGCAGGTAGTCCACGGATTTTACGGATGCGTAAGGTGCATGGATGACACAACATATCGCCAGACTAGATAGAGATCCGGGTCTTGAAAACCGTGTTCATGGGACATCGAAGGTGGCTTCGCGACGATGACCCGTGGAGGAAACGCAAGGATCTGTTCGATGGTGAAACCGAACCCCAAAACGCCCGATGTACGAGGAGCGGCGAGAAATAGACAAGCTGTTGAAAAATTGGAAAGACCGCCCACCGCGGGAAAGAAGCGAAAGGCGCCAGAGCGGCTGCTGAAGGTATGGAAAACGAGGTCTGTTTTCGGGACTTGCCGTCTTGGAAGATCCACCGTGTGCCTCACAGCCTTGATGTCATGCATATCACGAAGAACGTGTGCGAGTGCGCTTGGTACCCTGCTCAACATGCGGAGAGGACCAAAGATGGGCGAAAGCAAGGGTAGACTTGAAATCAATGGGCATCGTGCAGGAGCTTCACACTAATGATGATGATGATGATGATGATGATGAGGCGAAGCGGGACACGGAAAGTCGCGCAAAGGCAAAAGGCCAAGAAGACCGGAAATGACTACCCTCCGCGTGCTTCACTCTAAGTCGAGGAGATCGAGCAGTTTTCACCGCCTCCTAGGAGTAAAACTTCCTTACGATTCTGCGGGAAGATAAGCAGATACCTAGACCCAGCAAGCGAAGTTCAGCGGGATGAAGTCTCACGACCGCCACGTCTTGATGACGCAGATACTTCCGGTTGTAATCCGTGGGATCATGGGCGTGCGTCCGTGAAACGCTATTTGGCCTATGCAACTTTTTCGACGTCATCTCGGAAGTCGATTGGCGTGAGGCAACTCGAAGGCTGAGGAAGAGATCGTGGTGATACTATGCGAGCTTGAGATGTACTTCCGCCCGCATTCTTGACGTTATGGTGCATCTTCTGGTCCATATAGTGGAGGATATCATCCAACTCGGGCGGCGTTCTGCACAGCATGATGCCGTTCGAAAGGATGAATGGTGTCATCAAAGGATACGTTCGCAACATGTCACGTCGAGAGGAAGCATAGCCGGGGCTTTTCGATCAAGAGTGCATCTCCTCTCGCACGAATTATCTAGGCATCGAGAACCCGTTGGTCTGCCCGTCAGCAGCACCTCGGCAGGCTCGCTGGATGGGGTCACCATGAGGGTCGCCGCGAAATGCATGTCGACTTCGAGGGTCGACTTCGCCGACTTTGAAAGAGCAAACCTAGTCGCGCTACAACACATAGGCGTGGTCGATCCTTGGGTGGTAGAGCACAAAACCTTTATTAAGAAGGCGTACAATGACCGAGGCCAACAGAGGACGGACGGAGATATACTCAAAGAGCACAACTCATGTTTCACGCGTTGGTTCAGCGAAGCTTCGTCGTACCCTTTACATGAGGATTCTTCCGCGGAAGAACAACTCATATTCGCCTTGTCACAGGCGCCGAGCACAACCTCGATGACCTATGAGGCGCATCACGATATCAATGACTACACATTCTACACCGAGGACAAGGACATGAAGAGCGATGGTTATCGAACTCCGGGTAACGATGGAATCCTACACCGTAACGACAAGGACAGATACTACGGAAGGATCGAGGAGATCTGGGAGCTGAGCTGTTGGAGAGAAGGTCCAGATGTTCCGTGTCGATGGGCCAAAAACGTCATAAAAGAAGACCGTATTTCACCACCATGGTTATACGAAGCCAAATCCAAGATCCGCGGTATAAGCGTCACCGCGAAAAATGAGCCATGGGTGCGGCTTCCCAAGTGGACCAATGCTTCTTCATTACCGACCGCCAAAGCCCGGTCGTGTTGTCGGAGGAGAGGCAAAAGGAAGATCATCGGAATGGATGGAGTAGCCAATGAGCAAGACTTCGACAAGCACGGCGACCGAAGATCGAACATGACGACGACGATGAAGTAGCAGCACACACCACAAGAAGAAGCAGGACCACCCTACCTAAGGGCGTCCGTTCCACGTAAGAACTCCGTTTGCGAAAAAGAAGGGCAAGAAGATTGTGAGCAGATAGCTAGCTAAGACCAATTGTATTTAAATCGTAGTCTTCATTTCTCGATTGTATTTCATGGGCACTTTTGATATCATGAATATTTTTAAATTTCATGGGCACTTTTTGAATTCATGAGGACACTTGATCTCGATTCCCCTCCATCTCGATCGCACTCCGCACCTCCCCGCTAGCTCCACCCATCGCAACCCTCCCCGCTCCACCGCCGAGCACCCGCCCCCCAAGACCAAGACTTTTTGAACATATTTTTAAATTTTCTTTTACTATTTTTATAAAAATATTACTGTTATAATTTAAACAAGTTTGAACATATTTAAACACAAATAAATATAAAAACAGCATTTAAAATGCATAAAAATATTCTGTTATGATTTAAACAAGTTTGAACATATTTAAACACAAATAAATATAAAAACACCATTTAAAATGCATAAAAAATATTGGGGATCCTAGGAATCGAACCCGGGACCTCTGGTGTGTGTGCTGCGTCTTGACCGGTCGGGCTAGTGGGTGGGTTACATTGTAGATAGGGTTGGGCTGTAGATATAGCTCTTGGGCTAGATTAAAACAAAATTCTAATGGCGCACCGAGGGTGGTGCGCCATTAGAATGATCAGACTTATGGCGCACCGGCGTGTGGTGCGCCATTAGAAAGCTTCCTCCACCTATGCCCCTCGGCCTCTCTCCTCCCTCGCCAGATCCCCCACTGACCTAACTTTTCCCTCGCGCCCGTCGCCCAGCGCCGTCGCCCGCCCAGCCGAGCCAGAGGAGACGACGACCGCCCCTCTTCGCCCGCGCCCGCAGCGCCACGCCCTCGCCCTCGCCGTCCCCCCTCCGCCGACGCTCCTCGGCGTCCTCCGCCGAGACGCAGAGGCAGAGCAGGAGTGGAGGAGCCCACCGCGTGTCACCGGAGCTTCAACGCCCAGCCGCTGCCGGAGCTTCAACGCCGGCGTCTTCCTCCATTCCTCCATCCCCTCCCCCAGGTGATTCCTCCCTTCTCCTCCATCCCCTCACCTGCATGTATTTCAGAGAACAAATTCGTAGTTCATTTCATTATGTTGGCCTGCATTAGCTAAGCATCAAGTCGATTTAACTATTTTAGACAGTTTCAGTTAACTGTTTTGCGTTTCCTGAAGAGGTTCACCTATAGTTTCAAAAATTCAGTCATTGGATATATGCAATAATTTACAAAGAGCAAGTGATGTAGAGCAAAAATTCAGCAAATGATGTATAGTTTCAAAAATTCAGTGAAACTGAACCTACCCTATTGCTTCATGTAGCAAAGGCGGCAATGCAAGCAAGATCATGCTTGGCTTAGCCAAATTCATGTTACTGAATTTTTTTCAACATGATAAAATTGTCATGCTACTAAATGTTATAGAAATGCAAGGGAACACAGAAATACTAGGGCACACAACATTTAGAGTACTCTGAAATTCAGTTCTGAAATTTTTTCTTAGATAGTGGCTACACTAATCTAGAGTAGTATCCCAATCTGATGGAGTACTCGATTTAAAACTCCTAATCTAGACTAATATCCTAAAATCATTCCTGGAATTGCTGGAGTATAAATCATTAATCATTGATCATTGATGTTTGAGTATAAATCATGAAGAGCAATATCCATGTAACTGTACCTGCAATCTCCAGAACAAATTCAACATTTCAATAACATTTCGCTACCTTCTGAACCCACATAGGCTGCAGGTAAAACAAGTTCCAGAACTTCTTCCTGATCCATCACAATAACCTTGCACCATATAACTAATAGTACCGTGCTATGGTAGCTGGCTCGAGGATGTGGTGGGGATCTTTGCATGCCTAACACTGATTTTTGTGACAAGATGCCGAATATTACTGATAGCCTCTTTCTATAGATGCTGCATATGTAGAGTGTAATGAGATCTTAGTGTCATTTATGACACATATTAGACAGTGTGCAGCTTTGTCATTTATGACACATGTGCAGCTTACCAGATGTATTGAAAGAAATCATTTCTTTATTTTTGTTAAGTGGAGCGAACAAAATCATTTATCTGGTTTTATTATTTCGCATACCCACTTGGAACTGCAATTTCATTTATGTTGTTATAAGTTTGTTCTTTGTCAACATGAGTTAACTTGCTATCATTTATCGAAATTCAGAATGTGCTGGACTATATGTTCATTGGTACTACTTGTGATCTGCTGCTGTACTACTTGGAAATTTTGTCAACTTGTGATCTTTGCTGCTTTGTACCCGAGAGGCCCTTGAGTTTGCGGAATGTCGATTAACTTCCGTTTGGCAAATTCGGTACTCCATATCTCCTATTTTCAGCAAAGGTCATGCTGAAATTTTCCGTGAATTTTAGCATGACTTTGCTAAAAATAGGACATATGGGGTACTTGCGACTAATGCATGGGCCGGGCTATCTTAGTACTTAGTTAAGTAGGATCAACTGCCCTGCCATTCTTGCTGCATTAAATCATAGGTGGCAATAGAGCCAAGTGACTAGGCCCAACTTAGAATTACCTTAGCATGGATAAACCCTAGATGATAAATGAAGGAAATATGCCCTAGAGGCAATAATAAAGTTATTATTTATTTCCTCATATCATGATAAATGTTTATTATTCATGCTAGAATTGTATTAACCGGAAACATGACACATGTGTGAATACATAGACAAACATATAGTCACTAGTATGCCTCTACTTGACTAGCTCATTAATCAAAGATGGTTATGTTTCCTAACCATAGACATGTGTTGTCATTTGTTTAATGAGATCACATCATTAGGAGAATGTTGTGATTGACATGACCCATCCCGTTAGCTTAGCACTTGATCGTTTAGTATTCTGCTATTGCTTCCTCCATGACTTATACATGTTCCTGTAACTATGAGGATTGTGTAACTCCGTTTACGGAAGAACACTTTGGGTACTACCAAACGTCACAACGAATCTGGGTGATTATAAAGGAGTACTACAGGTGTTTCGAAGGTACATGTTGAGTTAGCATAATTCGAGATTAGGTTTTGTCACTCCGATTGTCGGAGAGGTATCTCTGGCCCTCTCGGTAATACTCATCACCCAAGCCTTGCAAGCATGTAACTAATGAGTTAGTTATGAGATGACGTATTCGGAACGAGTAAAGAGACTTGCGATGTAACGAGATTGAACTAGGTATTGTATACCGACGATCAAATCTCGGGCAAGTAACATACCGAAGACAAAGGGAATAACGATGTTGTTATGCGGTTTGACCGATAAAGATCTTCGTAGAATATGTAGGAACCAATATGGGCATCCAGGTCCGCTATTGGTTATTGACCCGAGACGTGTCTCGGTCATGTCTACATTGTTCTCGAACCGTAGGGTCCCACGCTTAAGGTTTCGATGATGCGGTTATATTATGAGTTTATGTATTTTGATGTACGAAGTTTGTTCGAGTCCCGGATGTGATCACGGACATGACGAGGACTCTCGAAATGGTCGAGACATAAAGATTGATATATTGGACGGATATATTTGGACACCGGAAAGGTTACGAGAAGTTTGGAGCTACCGGAGGTTACAGAACCCCGGAGGTATATGGGCCTTCTTGGGCCCATATAGGAAGAAGGAGAAGGAACAAGGGAGGCGCGCCCCAGCCCAATCCGAATTGGGAGGGGCCAGCCCCCTTCCTTTCTCCTTTCCCTCTTCCTATTACTACTACTAGTACTTATTCCTAATACTAGTACTCTTTCCTTCCCCTTCAAATAAGATAAGGAAAGGGGGAAACCTACTTGGAGTAGGTTTCCCCTCCTCTATGGCTGCCCCCTTGGGCGGCCTCCTCCTCCCTCCCTCCTCCTTTATATACGGGTAGGGGGCACCCTAGGACACACAAGTTGATCATTGAGATCGTTCCTTAGCCGTGTGCGGTGCCCCCCTCCACGATATTACACCTCGGTCATATTGTAGCGGTGCTTAGCCGTGTGCGGTGCCCCCCTCAAGATCGTCACCACGCCGTCGTGCTGACGGAACTCCCCCTCGGCGCCTCTGCTGGATCGGAGATCGAGGGTGCGTCATCGAGCTGTACGCGTGTCAAGAACTCGGAGGTGCCGGAGTAACGGTGCCTGGATCGGTTGAAACGGGAAGACGTACGACTACTTCCACTACGCTGTGTCAACGCTTCCGCTTCGGTCTACGAGGGTACGTAGACAACACTCTCCCCTCGTTGCTATGTCATCACCATGAACTTGCGTGTGCGTAGGATTTTTTTTGAAATTACTACGTTCCCCAATAGTGGCATCCGAGCCTAGGTTTTTATGGTTTGATGTTATATGCACAAGTAGAACACAAATGAGTTGTGGACGATATAAGTCATACTGCCTACCAGCATGTCATACTTTGGTTCAGCGGTATTGTTGGATGAAGCGGCCCGGACCGACATTACGCATACGCTTACGCGAGACTGGTTTTACCGCCGTGCTTTGCACACAGGTGACTAGCGGGTGTCTGTTTCTCCAACTTTAGTTGAACTGAGTGTACGCCCGGTCCTTGTGAAGGTTAAACGAGTCTATTTGACAAACTATCGTTGTGGTTTTGATGCGAGGTGAGATTGGTTCTTGCTTAAGCCCGTAGCAGCCACGTAAAATTTGCAACAACAAAGTAGAGGACGTCTAACTTGTTTTTGCAGGGCATGTTGTGATGTGATATGGCCAAGATGTGATGCTATATTTTATTGTATGAGATGATCATGTTTTGTAACGAAGTTATCGGCAACTGGCAGGAGCCATATGGTTGTCGCTTTATTGTATGAAATGCAAGCATACTGTAATTGCTTTACTTTATCACTAAGCGGTAGCGATAGTCGAGAAGCAATAGATGGCGTAACGACAACGATGCTACGATGGAGATCAAGGTGTCGCGCGGTGGCGATGGTGATCACGACGGTGCTTCGAAGATGGAGATCACAAGCACAAGATGATGATGGCCATATCATATCACTTATATTGATTGCATGTGATGTTTATCCTTTATGCATCTTATCTTGCTTTGATTGACGGTAGCATTTTTAAGATGATCTCTCACTAATTATCAAGAAGTGTTCTCCCTGAGTATGCACCGTTGCAAAAGTTCTTCGTGCTGAGACACCACGTGATGATCGGGTGTGATAGGCTCTACGTTCAAATACTACGGGTGCAAAACAGTTGCACACGCGGAATACTCAGGTTATACTTGACGAGCCTAGCATATACAGATATGGCCTCGGAACACGGAGACCGAAAGGTCGAGCGTGAATCATATAGTAGATATGATCAACATAGAGATGTTCACCATTGAAACTGCTCCATCTCACGTGATGATCGGACATGGTTTAGTTGATTTGGATCACGTGATCACTTAGATGACTAGAGAGATGTCTGTCTAAGTGGGAGTTCTTAAGTAATATGATTAATTGAACTTAAATTTATCATGAACTTAGTACCGATAGTATTTTGCTTGTCTATGTTTGTTTGTAGATAGATGGCTCGTCTTTGTTGTTCCGTTGAATTTTAATGCGTTCCTTGAGAAAGCAAAGTTGAAAGATGATGGTAGCAATTACACGGATTGGGTCCGTAACTCGAGGATTATCCTCATTGCTGACGGAAGAGTTACGCCTGGAAGCACCGCTGGGTGCCGAGGCCTGCTGCTGATGCAACCGACGGCGTTAAGAACGTCTGGCGAGCAAAGCTGATGACTACTCTATAGTTCGATGTGCCATGCTTTACGGCTTAGAACCGGGTCTTCAACGACGTTTTGAGCGTCATGGAGCATATGAGATGTTCCAGAGTTGAAGTTAATATTTCAAGCAAATGCCGGATTGAGAGATATGAAGTCTCCAATAAGTTCTATAGCTGCAAGATGGAGGAGAACAGTTCACTGTCGGTGAGCATATACTCAAAATGTCAGGTATAATAATCACTTGATTCAACCGGGAGTTAATCTTCCGGATGATAGCGTCATTGATGAATTCTCCAATCACCGCCACCAAGCTACAAGATCTTTGTGATGAACTATAATATGCAAGGGATGAACAAGACTATTCGAGCTCTTCGCATATCTTGAAAGCAGCGGAGGTAGAAATCAAAAGGAGCATCAAGTGTTGATGGTCAACAAGACCACTAGTTTCAAGAAAAGGGCCAAAGGGAAGAAGAAGGAACTTCAAAAGAACAGCAAACAAGTTGCTGCTCAAGAGAAGAAACCCAAGTCCGGACCTAAGCTGAAATCGAGTGCTTCTCGCAAGCAGATCGACCTCGAAGCGGAACTGCCCCAAGTATTTGGCGGATAAGAAGGATGGCAAAGTGAACAAAGGTATATGTGATATACATGTTATTGATGTGTACCTTACTAATGCTCGCAGTAGCACCTGGGTATTTGATACTGGTTCTATTGCTAACATTTGCAACTCAAAACAGGGACTACGAATTAAGCGAAGATTAGCTAAGGACAAGGTGACGATCTTCGCGTGGGAAATGGTTCCAAAGTCGATGTGATCGCGGTCGGCACGCTACCTCTACATCTACCATCGGGATTAGTTTTAGACCTGAATAATTGTTATTTGGTGCCTGCGTTGAGCATGAACATTATATCTGGATCTTGTTTGATGCGAGGCGGTTATTCATTTAAATCGAGAGAATAATGGTTGTTCTATTTATATGAGTAATATCTTTTATGGTCATGCACCCTTGAAGAGTGGTCTATTTTTATTGAATCTCGATAGTAGTGATACACATATTCATAATGTTGAAGCCAAAATATGCAGAGTTGATAATCATAGTGCAACATATTTGTGGCACTGCCGTTTAGGTCATATCGGTGTAAAACGCATGAAGAAACTCCATACTGATGGACTTCTGGAATCACTTGATTATGAATCACTTGGTACTTGCGAACTGTGCCTCATGGGCAAGATGACTAAAACACCGTTCTCCGGATCTATGGAGAGAGCAACAGATTTTTTGGAAATCATACATACAGATGTATGTGGCCCGATGAATGTTGAGGCTCGTGGCAGATATCGTTATTTTCTCACCTTCACAGATGATTTGAGCAGATATGGGTATATCTACTTAATGAAGCACAAGTCTGAAACATTTGAAAAGTTCAAAGAATTTCAGAGTGAAGTGGAAAATCATCGTAACAAGAAAATAAAGTTTCTACGATCTGATCATGGAGGAGAATATTTGAGTTATGAGTTTGGTTTACATTTGAAACAATGTGGAATAGTTTCGCAACTCACGCCACCTGGAACACCACAACGAAATGGTGTGTCTGAACGTCGTAATAGTACTTTACTTGATATGGTGCGATCTATGATGTCTCTTACCGATTTACCGCTATCGTTTTGGGGTTATGCTTTAGAGACGGCCGCATTCACGTTAAATAGGGCACCATCAAAATCCGTTGAGACGACGCCTTATGAACTGTGGTTTGGCAAGAAACCAAAGTTGTCGTTTCTCAAAGTTTGGGGCTGCGATGCTTATGTGAAGAAACTTCAACCAGATAAGCTCGAACCCAAATCGGAGAAATGTGTCTTCATAGGATACCCAAAGGAGACTATTGGGTACACCTTCTATCACAGATCTGAGGGCAAGATTTTCGTTGCTAAATTCGGATCCTTTCTAGAGAAGGAGTTTCTCTCGAAAGAAGTGAGTGGGAGGAAAGTAGAACTTGATGAGATAACTGTATCTACTCCCTTATTGGAAAGTAGTTCATCACAAGAACCGGTTCCTGTGACGACTACACCAATTAGTGAGGAAGCTAATGATATTGATCATGAAACTTCAGATCAAGTTTCTACTGAACCTCGTAGGTCTACCAGAGTAAGATCCGCACCAGAGTGGTATGGAAATCCTATTCTGGAAGTCATGTTACTTGACCATGATGAACCTACGAACTATGAGGAAGCGATGATGAGCCCAGATTCCACAAAATGGCTAGAGGCCATGAAATCTGAGATAGGATCCATGTATGAAAACAAAGTATGGACTTTGGTTGACTTGCCCGATGATTGGCAAGCCATTGAGAATAAATGGATCTTTAAGAAGAAGACTGACGCTGATGGTAATGTTACTGTCTACAAAGCTCGACTTGTTGCGAAAGGTTTTCGACAAGTTCAAGGGGTTGACTATGATGAGACTTTCTCACCCGTAGCGATGCTTAAGTCCGTCTGAATCATGTTGGCTATTGCTGCATTTCATGATTATGAAATTTGGCAAATGGATGTCAAGACTGCATTCTTGAATGGATTTCGAGAAGAAGAGTTGTATATGATGCAGCTGAAGGTTTTGTTGATCCAAAAGTCTTGACAAAGTGTGCAAACTCCAGCGTTCCATTTATGGACTGGTGCAAGCATCTCGAGTTGGAATAAACGCTTTGATAGTGTGATCAAAGCATATGGTTTCATATACAGACTTTTGGAGAAGCTGTATTTACAAGAAAGTGAGTGGGAGCTCAGAGCATTTCTAGTTTTATATGTTGATGACATATTATTAATTGGAAATGATATAGAATTTCTGGATAGCATAAAGGGATACTTGAATAAAAGTTTTTCGATGAAAGACCTCGGTGAAGCTGCTTACATATTGGGCATCAAGATCTATAGAGATAGATCAAGACACTTAATAGGACTTTCACAAAGCACATACCTTGACAAAATTTTGAAAAGTTCAAAATGGATCGAGCAAAGAAAGGATTCTTGCTGTGCTACAAGGTGTGAAGTTGAGTCGAACTCAATTCCCGACCACAGCAGAAGATAGAGAGAAAATGAAAGATGTTCCCTATGCTTCAGCCATAGGCTCTATCATGTATGCAATGCTGTGCACCAGACCTGTCGTATGCTTAGCAATAAGCTTGGCGGTAGGTACCAAAGTAATCCAGAGTGGATCATCGGACAGCGGTCAAGAACATCTGAAATACCTGAAAAGGACTAAGGATATTTTTCTCGTATATGGAGGTGACATAGAGCTAGTCGTAAATGGTTACGTCGATGCAAGCTTTGACACTGATCCGGACGATTCTAAATCGCAAACCGGATACGTGTTTATATTAAACGGTGGAGCTGTAAGTTGGTGCAGTTCAAAACAAAGCGTCGTAGCAGGATCTACATGTGAAGCGGAGTACATAGCTGCTTCTGAAGCGGCGAATGAAGGAGTCTGGATGAAGGAGTTCATTTCCGATCTAGGTGTCATACCTAGTGCATCGGGACCAATGAAGATCTTCTGTGACAATACTGGTGCAATTGCCCTGGCAAAGGAATCCAGATTTCACAAGAGGACCAAGAACATCAAGAGACGCTTCAATTCCATTCGGGACCAAGTCCAAGTGGGAGACATAGAGATTTGCAAGATCAATATGGATCTGAATGTTGCAGACCCATTGACTAAGCCTCTCTCACGAGCAAAACATGATCAGCACCAAGACTCCATGGGTGTTAGAATCATTACTATGTAATCTAGATTATTGACTCTAGTGCAAGTGGGAGACTGAAGGAAATATGCCCTAGAGGCAATAATAAAGTTATTATTTATTTCCTCATATCATGATAAATGTTTATTATTCATGCTAGAATTGTATTAACCGGAAACATGATACATGTGTGAATACATAGACAAACATATAGTCACTAGTATGCCTCTACTTGACTAGCTCATTAATCAAAAATGGTTATGTTTCCTAACCATAGACATGTGTTGTCATTTGTTTAATGAGATCACATCATTAGGAGAATGATGTGATTGACATGACCCATCCCATTAGCTTAGCACTTGATCGTTTAGTATTCTGCTATTGCTTCCTCCATGACTTATACATGTTCTGTAACTATGAGGATTGTGTAACTCCGTTTACGGAAGAACACTTTGGTACTACCAAACGCCACAACGAATCGGGTGATTATAAAGGAGTACTACAGGTGTTTCCGAAGGTACATGTTGAGTTAGCATAATTCGAGATTAGGTTTTGTCACTCCGATTGTCGGAGAGGTATCTCTGGGCCCTCTCGGTAATACTCATCACCCAAGCCTTGCAAGCATGTAACTAATGAGTTAGTTATGAGATGACATATTACGGAACGAGTAAAGAGACTTGCCGGTAACGAGATTGAACTAGGTATTGATACCGATGATCAAATCTCGGGCAAGTAACATACCGATGACAAAGGAATAACGTATGTTGTTATGCGGTTTGACCGATAAAGATCTTCAGAGAATATGTAGGAACCAATATGGGCATCCAGGTCCCGCTATTGGTTATTGACCGAGACGTGTGTCGGTCATGTCTACATTGTTCTCGAACCGTAGGGTCCGCACGCTTAAGATTTCGATGATGCTTATATTATGAGTTTATGTATTTTGATGTACGAAGTTTGTTCGAGTCCCGAATGTGATCACGGACATGACGAGGAGTCTTGAAATGGTCGAGACATAAAGATTGATATATTGGACGGATATATTTGGACACCGGAAAGGTTCCGGAGAAGTTTGGAGCTACCGGAGGTTCTGGAACCCCGGGAGGTATATGGGCCTTATTGGGCCCATATAGGAAGAAGGAGAAGGAACAAGGGAGGGGCGCCCCAGCCCAATCCGAATGGGGGGGGCCGGCCCCTTCCTTTCTCCTTTCCCTCTTCCTATTACTACTACTAGTACTTATTCCTAATACTAGTACTCTTTCCTTACCCCTTCAAATAAGATAAGGAAAAGGGGGGGAAACCTACTTGGAGTAGGTTTCCCCCTCCTCTATGGCGCGCCCCACTTGGGCCGGCCTCCTCCTCCCTCCCTCCTTTATATACGAGGGTAGGGGGGCACCCTAGGACACACAAGTTGATCATTGAGATCGTTCCTTAGCCGTGTGCGGTGCCCCCGTCCACGATATTACACCTCGGTCATATTGTAGCGGTGCTTAGGCGAAGCCCTGCGACAGGAGAACATCAAGATCGTCACCACGCCATCGTGCTGACGGAACTCCCCCTCGGCGCCTCTGCTGGATCGGAGATCAAGGGTGCGTCATCGAGTTGTACGCGTGTTAAGAACTTGGAGGTGCCGGAGTAACGGTGCCTGGATCGGTTGAACCGGGAAGACGTACGACTACTTCCACTACGCTGTGTCAACGCTTCCGCTTCGGTCTACGAGGGTACGTAGACAACACTCTCCCCTCGTTGCTATGTCATCACCATGATCTTGCGTGTGCGTAGGAAATTTTTTGAAATTACTACGTTCCCCAACAATAAACCCAACATAGGTGGCAATAGAGCCAAGATTAGGCCCAACCTAGGGTGCCTCGGCATCGATAAACCCTAAATGATGAAAACTTAACTTGGCTGCCCCGGATGCCTCGGTGTCGATGAGAACCTAAATGATGAAAGCTTAGGCTTTTAGGGTGCCTCGGTGTCGACAAACCCTAAATCATGATACCAGGAGATGGAGGAACAACCTCACCGCTATGATGACGCCGCGGAAGACACCGATCCTGATTACACAACCCCTAGTGGCGTCGGGGATGACACCACTGATGGTGCCGCCGAGGATGCCACCACTGATGGTGGCGGCGCACACATAGATGGTGGCGGCGCACACACAGATGGCAGCCAACCGAAGAAGCAAAGGAAGGACCGGCGCCCGAATGCGCTCCGCACCGTCAAGGAGGAATTCACTCAAGTGGACTCCGACGGGAATCCAACGGAGCCCAAACATATAGTCAAGGGGTACTCGGTTCAGCTCGGGTGCATTCTCCGGAACACCGTCTCGATCAACACCGAGAACCTTAGGTATAAGGACCGAGGGAATTTGCACAGCCTCCTCTTCACGAAGCTGCACGAACGATACAAGTTCCCCGCCGAATTTGAAAACACACGCCTCTCAGGGAATAAAGTGAACAATGCAGCGCTCACGAAGATGAGCACGGCCCCGTCTACTGGAGAAGCGCGTGAAGAGAATGATTGATAAAGGTGATAGTTATGACAAGATCAAGGCGAAATATCATTTGATGAGCGAAGATGAGTACAAGGAGTTCAAGATCAAGTGCCGAGCCCGCAACCTCCGAATCAAGTCGGTGGGGAAAGAATGCGGAGTTGAACTTAGGGGAACACAAACTCGGTCCCGCGGTTATAGAGTGGCGGAGCCTATATGGGACAAGGAGGACGCGAGCGTGCTTAGAGCAAGGCCTACCGCCCGCTCGAGAAATACAGCGGTGACAAGCGGACCGGGAACTATGTCGGGGCCCGGTACAAGGAGGACCCGATAACAAAGGAGCTTACCACGGATCCGAAGACCAGGCGCTTGAGCTTGTTCTCGTAAGGAATACACCCAGCGTAATTAGCTCCATATGGTTGCACTCTAATTAATCCCCAATATTTCTAAATGGTTCATGTTCCTTTCGCAGACAATGAAAGCGAGCAGCGGGTCATCTAAGAGCTCCCCTTCGACACCCCTTCAAATAGGGCGTTGAACGTAATGAAAAAGAAGGATAAGCTCGATAAGCCGGCGTCGGCTGGTCGTGTGGCGGCAAAGGCTTGTCCACAAAATGGGGTCGACTATACCTTTGGTGTGCGGAAGGAGAAAAGACCGCCGGAAAGCGGACGCGAGGTTGAAGAACTCAAGGCACAAGTGGCGCGGATTCGGAGCTTGTCCATGAGCAAGTGCAACAACAACTTGGAACGAGGCTCAACGCCATGGTGCCTACGTTGATTCATGGGGCGACGACGTGGATTGCGGGCGGCCAAAGGGCCTCCCGGTTCCCAGCTTCACGGCCAAGAACCTTTCGCCTGTGGCGGCGGCACCATTGGTGTCTCCGCGGCGGCGCCATTGGTGTCTCCGACGGAGGCGGTATTCGTGTCTCCGCACCGCACGGCATTGGAGCTTAATGCACCGGTGTACGCCGACCGGCACCTCGCCAAAGAAGAGCCCCCTCATCGGTTACCGCCCGCCGTTGGCGGTGCCTCGACATTAGCCGAGCTCGACGGCATCACGGTAACTAAGCCTCTCGGCCGATGACT
>CM038146.1:67382379-67412379 GCA_021437245.1 Aegilops speltoides | reverse complement strand
ACTGGCTATTGTGCGGTCCATTGGTGAACGTGTCGCCGGAGCGGCGGGCGGGAGGCTGCGGTGCGGGAATTGTTGGCAGTGGTGCTGATTGGAGTTGGATCCATCCGGGATCGATCTGGGTCCCTGCCCGCCTGGAGTGGTGTGATCAGGTGATGCTTCCAATGTCGGCGGCCTTGGCGTGCTGGTGATGGAGCCTAGGCTGGTACTGCTAGATCTTGACATGCAAGAGGTGGAGATGGAATGTGGTTCCTCAGCCGTACAGGGTGTCGATGCTTCGTTACACCATCAACATGATGAGGAGATGTTGCGGCAGCAGTGGTGTGCCACAACGTCTACAATATGGTCGTTTTCCTATCGGATAGGTGGGATGTGTGCGACGTTGCGGATAAAAATCATGCATATCTTCGGTTGGTGTTGGCGGCGACGGGGCCCGTGGGCGTCATACCCCTCCTTGGATGCGTCGTTGAGGTGTGTCCCCCTTGTTTGGATTGTTGTCTCCGGGCGAAAGCCACCAATTAGTAGGCAGTTTTTTCCTTCACTGTACATGCAGAAGTTGTCAACTACTCCCTCCGTTTGTAAATATAGGACTTTTTAGAGATTTCAATATGGACTATATACGAAGCAAAATGAGTGAATCTACACTCTAGAATATATTTCTATACATTTATATGTAGCCCGTGTTGAAATCTCTAAAAGGTCATATATTTAGAAATGGAGGGAGTAGCAAAAAACACTTGTGTGCTCCTCACTGAACTCTGCAGCCAGTTACCATGCTGCTGATCAACAAACTTTTTCATGAGCTTGAGGCATATAAACATCTCGGTTCACAATCGATGTGTACTGCACTCCCAACTTTTGCTCAAGGTGTTGCAGGCCATTAGGGTTCAGGTGAATATAAAACAGATTATCTGCAGTAAGTTTGAATACCTGGTAAAACAATGTATTAGTGCATCTTCTTTAACGACAACACAGACTGGTAGAGATTTTCAAATAAAGGAAAATAAAATAAAGTAAAACAAGAGGAGCAGCTCATTCAGATCAGTAATTTAACCAATTATGCTTTTAAGGGCCAAGAAGGCAATCGTCTAATCATGGAGCGCAGGAAACATCATTTTAATTAGCTCTCTATGTAAAAACATCATCCATACACAACCACCTTGCTTTGGCTACAAAAGTTGTACATGGTTGGTAGGTATTAGAATCTGTAGCACAATACTACAAGGAAGGATTGCACAGCCTGCGGAATCCAAAAATAGAAACACAAAACTCACGACGCTGCCGTCAGATAATACATGTAACTGAAGGAAGCTTTAGGGCATCATGAACTAGAGTATCATTGAGTGAGATCTGCCTCCGCTTGCGCTGCGATATGCCCTGAGCCTGGCCCTGGACCAGAGTTGATCCTCCAATGGAGCCTTCGGAGTCACATAGAGGCAGATCCACAGGCGCCAGGCTTCATCGATATCCTGGAAGAAGGAAGCACCCTCTCTATCCAATTTCAGCAGCCAGCGTCAGTCAGCACATCTTCTCCTAGAAGAAAGACAGTACCATTAGTAGTTCAGTCTGCTCATATTGTCATTAGCATAAGTTCCTTTATTGTACTAAATGCCCTCTGCTTTCCAGCACTGTGCCATACAAGCATCAATTCACCTCCCCTGTACAAATTCCAGGGCCTTTGAAATGTCCATTACATAATTGCTAGACTATTCAGTTTTGAGATCACATGCCCCAAGGAAAATTAATAGCCGTTAGGCCATCCAAAAATACAAGAGAGAAGAAACAAAAGATCTGATACAAACTACTATTAAAAAATGAACAGCTTCCACAACAATAACATCTTATAAACAAAGCTACTGCAGGAAGAATGAAGAATTCCATCTTAGAAGAACTAGAGCAACACCAACATACTAGATCCAAACTGCATCATTGGCAGTGTCAACACACTGCGGTCATGATTGTCACACACATTTTGGTCATAACAAATCCAAAATAGTTCTCCACGAAAAAAAGAAGTCCAATATTTTCATCCAAAGGGAAATACTAAGACTTCATGCCATCTTCATGGCCAGAATGAGAACCTTCTTTCATGGATAGTACCGAAAACTGCAATGGCCATTTGACTCATGAAACTTGAAAGCATTTGTAGAATGTCGTATTCTGTGAACTCACACTCTTAGTTCCAATATTTGTGTCAATATGACATGAGGATGGACAAGATGGCAGTGTGATGTTCTTCTCTACTATATAATGTAATAAACATACAAGGACTCACAAATCAATAATCAAGCTTCATCCTGGATTAGCAATAAACGATCAACATATCTAACAGAGATACTGTACCAGAGAACCATCATTTAGTTAGACCAAGACCACCGACTTAGGAATTAACAACCTTTGTGCATGCTACCCAGTTACCAATTTTCATATCCGTTCTTTGCTCATGCAATTCTGAATCTAGTGGGCACTTCCCCTTTGCAAGCATCAGAATAGTCTTCAGCGAGGTGGGGTGCAGCTTCCTTGTGAGGACATACGAACTTCTCCATGAACAACTTCTCGCTGATATTGAGTGTATTATAGTAGTCCTGATCATGATCTAGAAATCAATTTCCTTGAGATACTACAACATGGTAACAAGGCCTGAGCCGACCCTCTAGGCTGTAACCAAGCATTAATGGAGGATGATCAATGTAGGCCGGTTCCCGCCCCACCTCAGAGATCAGGAACTCTGACTTACTCTGCAACACCTGATTAGACTTAGTCAGCACAACTGAGATCTTGGAAAATGCAATGCCAACCTCGATATCTAACCACCTAAACGTCTTCAGCAAGTACTCCACTTTGGCAGCGATCTTCTCCTCGCCGAGGCATGCAACGCATGTCTGAACATCCTAGAGACACGAGGCACAACAATACCGTTGGCGCGTGCCACCATTACCCGGACGTGCTTCGGGTTGGTGTTGAGTATCCATGGCACATACATGCCCAGCTTGGCGATGTCACAATCATCTAGCCCGCACTCTCGTAGGAACACGACATTGGGCTTGACCACCCTCTCAAGTTCGGCCGAGAGAAGGCATGGTCCACGCTTAAGAACCCGAAGGTGGTCCTCAAAGGATCCGAAGAAGTGCATGCTGTATTTCAGATTGGAGACGATGGATATACAACGGAATTGGCCACAGCTGAGTGAGACAAGGCATGTAATGTCAGAACGAGAGATGCTGAGGCCGGTGAGTTCGATGATGACAGGGGCCAGGGTTTTTTCCACGCCGGCATAGAGGAACAGTGGGTCCTTGGCGACGAGGGCAGTGACGTTGGCGCCGGAGAGGCCAAGGCCGAGGAGGAAGGTGATGACGGTGTCGGGATTGGATGGGGATTTGAGGTGGGAGATCTTGGCGGGGGCCTTGAGTGCCAGCACTCGGGCAAGGCCGCAGGTGTTGACGAGGTAGTCCTCTACGGTGAAGCTAGGGTTTGGGGAGACGGAGGCCGTTGCAGCGGAGATGAGGGGGCGGAGCTGGTACCTGGGAGAGGGGGTGGAGCAGAGAGGAGCGTAGTGAACTAGAAATTTTCTAGTTAACAGGAAAAACCAATTTTGAAGTCCCAAACTATACCTTGCTAAACTAATTAAGTGATACTCTCTAGAAATTTGACTTTGTCAATTTGGTTACAAAACTACGAATAATTATATTCCTCCCTCTCGCGTGGCGGCGGCTAGGGTGAAGGTTCGTTCCCTTCATGCTCTGCCGATGAGCTCGTGGACTCTCATCGCCTGTGTCTACCGCTCCGGCAACCGACGGCGGCGAAGGGGTCCCCAGTACCTTGGTCTAGTAGTTTAGGTTTGGGTTTTTTAGTCCTCGCAGGGGCGATGTTGTAGTAGATGGCGACGCTTCAACTTTGTGCTGGTCTTACGGTCTCCGATCCTCCTCGATTTGTCTACCGGGATGGATTCAATGGAGCTCTGACATATTCTTATCGTCTGCTTGGAGCGGTGAGGTTAGGGTTTCATGCCGTGAGTGCAAGACATCGAGTTTTTTGTGTCAGTTCAGATCAAGAAAAGAGTTCGAGTTCAATAGTAACAACTGCGGCTCTGGAGTGATGGCCCTTAGAGGCACATGCAGGAAGACTTGTTGGCTATCATCAATAAGGTCAGGCCGGTTCCGGTAAGGAATTGGCGATAGCGGCGCGTCGGTGGCTCATCCTAGCAGCGTAGTGGTCGTTCGGTGGCCGAGGGACCTCAATGTAATTCTTATTATGTTCGGGGTGCTTTGTACGTGTGGTGAACCTTGATAATGGATAATAGTAATTTAAAATATTTGGTTACAAAAATCCATGTAATCACTTGTTAAAACTGCACACTCAACATAAGAAAAACACCTTCTCCTGGTTGACCTCCATTAGCTATCTCTAATCCGACTTGGAGGCGACACGGGAACGCCGTCATGATTGAAAATGGAAGGTGTTGCGGCTCTTACCATGCTTATTACGATCGACTCGATGGAGTCGGATCCGTTTTCATCTCTATAGTCTCTAATCTATATATGCATACATCGCTTTGCCTTGCTGCTCAATCGATCAGAATCAGATCAGGCACAAACAAGAAACAAGCAGCAGAAGAGCGGTGGAATAACTCAGCGCATCTATTCCATTCAACAGAGCTGTTACATATACACGGAGGCACGTAGCCGAACTCCCTACATGCAGGGAGTGGATGGCGTGGGTGGAGTTACAGGCGTAAGACTAGGGCCTAATTACAACAGCCATCTCATACAATACAAGTACATGTAACGGTACAATTCAACACCCCCCCGCAGTCCGAACGTTGCTTGGTAGAACGTTGAGACTGGACCGGAAATCACAAAAGATCGTCGAGGGCAGCCCCTTGGTGAAGATATCCGCGAACTGCGACGTGGTCGGAACGTGAAGCACCTTGGCCTCACCGAGAGCCACACGATCTCGAACAAAGTGAAGATCGATCTCGACATGTTTCGTCCGTTGATGCTGCACTGGGTTGGACGAGAGATACACCGCACTGACATTGTCGCAATAGGCGATGGTGGCGCGGGAAGTCGCCGAGCTCGTGAGAAGTTGCCGTAACCAACAAGATTCGGCCACACAGTTGGCCACGGCACGGTACTCAGCCTCCGCGCTAGAGCGAGACACCGTATGCTGTCGTTTGGACGACCAGGAGATCAAGTTGGAGCCCAAGAACACACAAAAGCCGGATGTAGATTTCCGGGTGTCAGGACACCCGGCCCAGTCGACATCACTATAAGAGATAAGCTCGTGCTGTGAGGCACGATGAAGCTGGAGGCCGAAGTGAGCAGTGCCACGAAGATAACGTAATACACGTTTGATTAGCTGAAAATGTGTGTCGAGGGGGGCGTGCATGAAAAGGCAAATCTGCTGGACAGCATAGGTGATATCTGGCCGAGTGAGTGTAAGATACTGAAGAGCGCCGGCAAGACTGCGGTATTTCGAGGGATCGGAGTAGGGTGTACCACCGGACATGGAGAGTTTGGAACTAGTGTCAATAGGTGTAGAAATGGAGTGACAGTTCAACATGTTGGCACGGTCCAAGATCTCGAGCATACTGCTCTTGGGACAAGAAGAGTCCAGCAGCGGTGCGGTGCACGGTGATGCCAAGAAAATGGTGGAGATCTCCAAGATCACTCATAGAAAATTCCTTAGCGAGTGACTCGATGAGGATGTGAGAGAGAGGTGGAGCTAGCTGTCGAGGATGATATCATCAACATACAAGAGCAAGTAGGCCACGGCGCTCCCTCGATGAAGAATGAAAAGGGAAGTGTCACACTTGGAGGAGACAAAGCCGAGCGAGTGGAGATGACGTGTGAAGCGGAGGAACCACGTCCGCGGAGCCTGCTTAAGACCGTATAAAGATTTGTTGAGACGACAGACGTGTGTGGGGTGAGTAGAATCAACAAAACCGGACGGTTGCTGACAGTAGACGGTCTCAGTGAGGTCGCCATGGAGGAAGGCATTCTTCACGTCCATTTGCCGTATGGGCCAATTGCTCGCCGTGGCGAGGCTGAGGACCACACGGATCGTGGCGGGTTTGACGACGGGGCTGAAGGTCTCCCCATAATCAACCCCCGGCTGCTGCGTGAAGCCACGAACCACCCACCGCGCTTTGTAGCGTGCCAAGGAGCCATCAGGATGAAGTTTGTGCCGAAAAATCCACTTGCCCGTCACCACATTGACACCTGCAGGACACGGCACCAAAGACCAAGTGTCATTCCGAATTAGTGCATTAAACTCGTCTAACATAGCGTCACGCCAATGGGGATCCTTGAGAGCCGCACGGTAAGAAGAGGGAAGTGGAGACGGTGTGGTGGTGATGGATAAATCAAAATGTTGCTTAGGCATGGCAAAACCGGTTTTGCGGCGGGTGACCATCTGGTGCGGATTGGAGCGCGGGGTGACGGGAATAGCGCGTGGCGGAATAGTGGAGGTGGGTGCGGGTGGTGTGGGGTAAAGCGAGCGGCCGGGACGCGCGGCAGTTGCGGAGCGGCTGGCTGCTGACGGGTGCGTGCAGCCCAGTACGAGGTGAGCGGCTCGAGGGGGATCGCGGCAGGTGCGGCAGGGGGGTTGGGATCGTTTGTGGCCACGGCTGGGTCTGCAGCAGAGCCATAGGGAAAACAAGATTCATCAAAAACAACATGACGAGAGGTAATGACCTTGCGTGTGGACAAGTCGAAACACCGATATCCTTTCTGCTCGCGTGGGTAACCGATGAAAACGCATCTGGTGGAGCGGGGCGAGAGCTTGTGCGGCGCGGTGGCAGAGGTGTTGGGAAAGCATAAGCAGCCGAAAGTCCGGAGGTGATCATAGGTTGGGTGGATGCCGTAGAGAAGGAAATGTGGTGTAAAGTAGTGGACGGCGCGTGAGGGGCGTATATTGAGCAGCGTGGTGGCGGTATGGAGAGCTTCCACCCAAAAGGCGGCGGAGGTGTGCTTGAAAGAGGGCGTGCGGATGACATCGTTGGTGGTGCGGATGTACCGTTCGCTTTGCCGTTTGGGGAGAGGTGTGCGGACACGTGAGGCGGAAGCGATGCCGTTAGTGGAGAAGAACTCGCGAAGGCTAGTGGTAAGAAATTCGCCGCCATTATCACACTGCAAACATTGCACAAGCGCATGAAATTGAGTAAGAATAAACGCAAAGAAACGTTGCAAAGTGGCACATGTGTCGGATTTGGCACAGAGAGGAAAGGTCCAAGAGTAATGAGTATAATCATCTAGAATAACAAGATAATATTTGTAGCCTGAAAAACTAACAATTGGAGAAGTCCACAAGTCGCAATGCAAAAGCTGAAATGGCGCAGTGGTATAGTGGGTCGAGGTGGGGAAGGGAAGGCGAGTGTGTTTGCCCATTTGACAAGCAGTACATAGTGGAGACTTGGGAGCTTTATTACATTGAGATGAAATATCAAAGGGAAAATGAGCTAAAGAAGAGGAGCCCGGATGCCCGAGCCTTTTATGCCAAAGATCCGAAGTCGTAAGGGTGTAAGCCGCCGGTGTAGTGCCGCCATGTTCGCCGGAGAAGTGGTAGAGGTCGTCACCACTATTGGACCTCAGAAGCACCTCCTTGGTGTGAAGATCCTTCACGGAAAAGCCAACGGGATCAAATTCCACAGAAACAAGATTATCGCGTGTAAACTTCCGTACAGAGATAAGGTTTTGCACAACATTGGGAGATAATAAGATGTGAGTGAGGTAGAAAGGGCGAGGAGGGAGGCGAGTGTTACCGATGGCGACGACAGGGAGACGAGCCCCATTACCGACGATGATATGACGAGTATTATGCGCTAAAAGGGAATGGGACTCGAGCAAAGTACCTGGGTCCCCGGTGACATGCGAGGACGCACCAGTGTCCATGATCCAGTCGGCTTGGGGTGGGTAGGCGTGCCCCTGGCTTGGCGCGGCGTGGAACAGCGCGGCCGCATCCCATGAGTAAGGTGGTGCAGCGGCGTACGGAGGTGGTGGAGGCAGGGTCGGAGCGATGGCGTCTGTGAGTAGGCGTGATGGGCGCTCTGGACGCGGGCGAGGGCGCCAGCGAGTTGGGTGGAACCCACGGGAGCGCGGGCGGCGGAAGGGCATACCCATGGCGCGAAATAGCCCAGCCACGGCTGCAGCCAGCAGCCACCCCAGCGAGGATCGCGCGACCAGCCACGCCCGCCACGCGCGCGCCCGCCACGCCCGGCGTTGCGGTTGCCACCGCCGGAGGACCACCGCCAGATGGCCGCCACGACGCGCCGTTAGGATAGCCGCCGCCGCCGCCAGAGGAGAGGCGCGGTCACCGCGGTCGGCACCGCGCCGCCACGCCCGTCGGCTCCCAGCGTCGTCGTTGAGGGCGGCTAGCACCTGCGCACCCTCGGTGCGCGCGCGCTTGTCGATGGCGAGCTCGGCGAGGACCAAGCGCGACCGCGCCTGGGCGAAAGTGGGGAGCGGCACAGTGGACTGGATGATGGCAGCCGGCAGCTCGAACTTCTTGCCGACGCCATCGAGCATCTGCAGGGTCAGGGTTCGGTCGGTGACCGGTTCCCGGACGTCAGCAAGGGCGGCGGCGATACCTTGGAGGCGGCGGCAGTATTCATTGATGGTGAGGTCGCCGCGGGTGCACGCCCGGAACTCCTGACCGAGGTGCATCGCGTGCTCGGCCTCGTTGGCGAGGAAGTACTCGTGAAGGCGCTGCCAAATCGTGTAGGCGGTGGAGTCGGGCGGAGCGACGAGATCAAGGAGATCGCCTTCGATGGTGGAGAAGAACCAGAGGCGGATAGTGTTGTCATCGTCGCGCCACTGGGGATCGGAGAGGCGCGCCGCTGCCCCGGGCTGGACGTGCGTCTCCGCGTGGTACCGCGCGAAGAGGAGGTTCAGGTAGTTGCGCCATCGGGTGAAGTTAGTCCCATCCAGGGCCAACTTGAAGTCGACGACCCCGGCGATGCTCGGAGGAAGGCCGCCGGGAGGGGGAGTGGTGGTGGGCACCGAGAGAGGGATCGGGGGAATGGGGTTGGGTGGGGATGTAGCGAGAGGCAAGCCGCCGGAGTTGATGGCATCTGGGGTGAGCGATGCACGGGGACGCTCAGAGGCGGCTGCAGTGGCTGCGAGTTCGTCGGCGGAGGGGTTGTGGCCAAGGTCGCCGTCGACGGGAGAGGAAGGTGGGCTGGTCGACATGGGAGAGAGAGAGAGACCTAGGCTCTGATTACCAAGAAGAGCGGTGGAATAACTCAGCGCATCTATTCCATTCAACAGAGCTGTTACATATACACGGAGGCACGTAGCCGAACTCCCTACATGCAGGGAGTGGATGGCGTGGGTGGAGTTACAGGCGTAAGACTAGGGCCTAATTACAACAGCCATCTCATACAATACAAGTACATGTAACGGTACAATTCAACAGCAGCACCATGAGCGACGGCGACTGCCCTGCTGACTGCGGCGACGGTGACTGTTTTGTCTGCTGCTGCTGCGACGACGGCTCTCGGGGCCACACTCCCCACCGCTGCCTCCTGATCCTCCTCCTCCTCCTTCTGGTTGCCATCCTCGTCGCGGCCTACGCCTTCGTCCTTCCCGTCCACGTCGCCGTTGAGGACGCCTCGCTCGCCCGCCTGGCCCTCGCCGGCCCCAACGGCACCATGCTCGCCTATGACATCTCCCTCGCCGTCGCCGTGCACAACCGGAACTGGGCCATGCACGCCAGGGTTGGCGCGCCGCTCGACGCGGAGCTGCTTTTCGCCGGCGAGCGCTTCGCCAGCGTCAGGATGCGGGGGAGCTCACACGGGAACATACGGCCATTGAAGAAGGAGGTGTACAACGTCGCGGTGTCGGGCGAGAGCGCCGCGCCGCTCGGAAGCGTCGGGGTGGCGGAGTTCGTGAAGGAGAGCGCGGAGGGAGGCATGTTCCGGCTGCAGCTGAAGCTCGCCGGGGAGGTCAAGTACCCGGCGCACGGCAACGCGCACAGGCTGGAGGCCACCTGCCCGCTCGAGCTGCCTCTGTCGTCGCCGGCCAGGTTCAAGAAGATCAAGTGCGTCTAACCAATCATGCATGCATAGCTCTCCTCTCCAGTCCTGTCATCGAACGGATCAATGCAGCCTATCGAGCGTGCTACATTAGCCTTTGCTTCATTCTTTAGGTGCTTCACTCTCTCCATTCTTGTTGTTGACCGATGCCTGCAATAAGTTGCAGTAGGATTATGAGAAGATGTAGTACATTTTTTCATGTTTAAATGCAGTTGATCTCAATGCCAGAAATATGTGTAACAATTATTCTCAAGAAAGAATGAAATATGTGTAACATTGCTCCCCCAGAAAAGGGTCCAGAATTGTCATCCGAATGGAAATTACAAGTTCATTTCATATTAGACTATCTCATATCATCCCCAGATTGTGGGCCTTCCTTCATGAAATATACCATGAGTGCAGATATACTACTCACTGATATTTCAATGCATCTGCAGTATGAACTAATCTCACACTCTCTTAGTTTCAATACGAATGTCAATACAGTACAGGGATGAACAAGTCCATAGACATGCCACATTCCAGGACTCATGACTCCCCAGTGGTAAGTGCAACAACTCTTGGCTGACATGATATGTCAGCTCTCCACTGTTTTTCCAAAAAATGTAATGTTATTTCCATGTTGATAGAACATGCAGATCAAACCAAATTAAATATTTGCCATCCCTCAGTAATTAGAGGGCATATGTAATTTCAAAACAATATTCTTATCTGTCATTTGAGAATTTTTTTAAAAAAAAGTAGGAATCACTCTGAATAGAATTGGAGTATTAGGAACATACAGTATCTCGTACTGCACCACGTGCCTCCGATTTCAAAAGGTATGCAGGCAAAAAAATGCAGCCAAGCCAACTATAGCAAAAAAAGAAAAGAGACAAAACCTTCAATAAACACATGGAATTATACACAAGTAAGAAAACCAGTGCCTAGTCAGAAGGGTGATTGCTTGTCACGAGGAATTGCAGGTGCATGCCCGCAGATTCCAAAAATCCCACAGATTAAGATAATGCTAATATAGCAAGGCAGGATGATCTTGCAAGACAACCATGGTGACCTGTCAATGGAAAATGTAGTTAATAATTCCAGTTTAAATATGTCTATAACATATCTCTTGAAGTAGGACTCCCAAATTCTTAATAGCTCGACTGCATGAGTACCTATTGAACCAATGGACCATATATGAGGACACTAGATTTTGCAGAGAACAAGCAGTACGATATAATCTTGTTGTCATCTCATAAGCTAACAAATAGCATAAGAAACTGTCGAGTAGTGAAGCCTAAATGAAAACAGGAGTTCAGGAGCCTACGAACCATGGAAGCAATGTACACAAATATGTTAAATATGAAGATAGATTTAATGATATGTTCTCTAGCAGTAGTATTCTTTGATAGCTGGTAATTTATGCCGGCCAGTATCACATCTGGCATTAATAAGTTCTGGCGCAAAGATCAGCAGCACAAGCTCGATATAGTTGTGAAGATAGTATTTTTACAACACTGAAAAATCTAGTGTAAGCCAGCTAGCATCAAGTTTCTGGCGCCAAATATAAAACATGATGTTGTTGAAAGAGAAAAACATTTTTTGTTAAATTTGGGCTCTGATTCAAATTAACTTGGCCCTGTGAGATGTTCATACCCTTACTGATATAGCTTTGCACTTGACTTCGATGCAAGGACAGAGTTCACCCATGAAGTCTGAAAGATTCAGAATTTCAGAGTTAAATTTCAACTCTCATTCAGATTCAGAGCACAAAATGTATATAACATATAAATTGATTGTTTACATGCTCCCTGATTCATTCAATTACATCCAAGTGAAAATCCAAGACACCATAAGCAAAAAAGCATGGAGCTCATCAATGTACGAATTAATTAGAGCACCAGATGTATCTACATTATTCAACTTATTATTTGTTGAGATTCCCTCACTCCACTCAGTTGAGCTGATGAATCCAGCATGTAGGCGACAGCAACACACACAGGTCTCACCTTGTGTATTACAATATCTAGGATAATACATACCTTCCAAAATTCAAAATGAGCAGTGTAGGATAAAACTCCCGCGAGTGTATCATACTTATTACTGAAACTGCTTCAGGGCAGGGCATCATCAACTAACAGAGCCTTCAGAATTGCAAAACCCCAGGCTCCATGCTTCGTCGATCACCCAGAAGAAGAGGATTTCACAATGCATCCAAATCCAGTTTTAGAACATCTCCTGGAAGAAAGAATGCACCATTGATCTACTTTAATAAAATAGCATCTTCTCCCAGACTCACAAGTCCTAACAGGGCAAGATATGCGTCTTCCTCACCAGCATACATGAGATTTGCATGATAAGATCTCTAGCTCCCACAGCCGAGCCACGACACTTCCACACCACCATGTTAAACCACTGGTGCATCACAGAGAGAGTTCTATCGATGATTTGCAGCGCTCAGAGGAAAGCTTATCTCCAAGTACTAGCAGCAACCAGCACAAAGCAAAGGGACGAGTAACACATAATTTTCATGCCACCCAGTGGAACTAATGGAGTATAACATCTACAAACTACAACCACTCGAAACAAATCAGGGGATCAGCATATTCAAGTCAGTTAACTAGCAGCTTCAACAAGAACAATTGATTCTACAGACATGTATGTGGAGACTGGAGACTAAAATCTGAGGGTACTTTTGTTTGTAAAGAGCATGAGTACTTTTGTTTGAGAATGTATGCCACTTGTCAGTAATGATACCAAGAAGCAACAGAGCCACACTCTAATAAAATCCTGATAAAGAAAGCAGAAAAATTCTGTTATGGACATCACCCATCTAATGATACACTCTGAAATAGAGCGAAACACTCGCTCATTGGACACAAAAGCTAACGCTACTGTGAATCCATTATCGGTAACTTATCTCGTGGACAGAAATAATGAGATAGTGCTTTACCTTTTCAAAAAACCGACAACCTTCAGTCCACTGTTATGGGCCATCTAGATACAAAACAAAATGCACGGGGTCATGAGAAGTTAACAGCATCAGAAAAAGGCGTAGACTAACAAACTTAAAAATTTGCTTGGCCAATTGAAAAATGTCAACTTGTGCATCCTAGCAATTTAGTTACAGAATTAAATACACACAGAGGAATGATGAGATGTTTGAAAATGGTAAAAGAGGCATCTGCTAGCAATCACAACAATCAACCTAGCTCTAATAACTAAAAAATAACATTTTGAAGAACAAAATATCCAATAACGGACTCGCTGAGAAAATAGCGCTTAATGGTTTCTTCATATACATTGGTGTAATGAGTATCTTCAGTGTTTCCTCATACCGATTGATTTCAGCAATCAGTATCTTCGAACGACGGATTCTTGCACGGAGTCAAGTTTGATCTTTGAGCAGCTATCTAAAAACTAGATTGGTGTTTGTCTATTTAAATGTACAAAAAGGAAAAGGAAAAAAAAAGGATACGTATGCATCAGCTCCATCCAGGATATATGTACCATTCCGGTGGAACTAATGGAGTGTCATATCCACAAACTACAACCACACTCGAAACGAATCAGGCGATCAACAAGGAAAATGCATATTCAAGTCAGTTTACTAGCAGCCTCGACAACAACAGCTGACTCTATGTATAAACTAAAATCTGAGGGTACTTCTGTTTGTAAAGAGCATGGGTAAAAGGGACATGCCACTTGTTAGTAATGATACCAAGAAGCAACAGGGCTAACTCAGAAATAGAGCGAAATACAAGAAGCCTCTCATAGCAATCACAACAATTACAACTTATAAGGGGAACAGGTTTATCATTTCACTGGGCAGGACAAGTCAATGTACAGTTGGCCTCCAATATCATCATAGGTCACACAAACTTGATGAAACATATAAACACTCAAGTGTATGATGCATCACATAGATTTACTGCATGGACCACCACAAAATATCCTTTTATCATTCCCAACAAGGCAACAAAATCTTGCTGAAACCTAAGAAGAGTCACTGTAAAAGCCTCAGCAGATTTGTGTCTTGCTGAAAATAACAAATAGTTCAACAGTTGAATAATAATGCACCTTTAACGTCCATCTCCAACAAAAGTAATTCTTACACCCAGGAGCCTTTCCATAACCCCGCATCGACAAGCAAAATAAGCAGAGCATTAACAGGGCAAAATGACATGTAGCAAACACCTAATCTGGAGATAAGTGGACATATGAAAGGTTTAAGCACAGACAGCATACAATGCTTACTTTGTTACAAAGAAAATACCAGATCATGATAACTACAACTTATCTGCTTGACAACTAGAAGTTAAACTAATTCTAGCATGCTTTGGCAGTTACTTTGGAAGTTAAATAAAGTACTGAAATTCTTTGTCCTTTCAGATCAAACATAGTTCAAAACCTTAATTTTCCCTTGCGAAAATCATAGACACAGGTATCAAATTTTACTATCCGTCACTGAACTTCAGTGATATCTTTATCCAGATGAACACCCAAGATGGCAGAAACTAATTCAGGTACAGATTATGTTGCCAGTTGGAAGTAGTGTGCCCCCAAAAGCTAGCAGATTATGTGCAGCTTTTCGTACAAACAAGAATACCAACTGTTTGGTGCAGATGAACACACAGGCAAGTAATTCAGAACCTGCAGTCTCTGCAGAAATTCAGACCATGTATTCAGAGTATGGATGTACATGATACCAACTGTTTGGGGACTATATTCACGATCACACCAACAAAAGCAATAAATTAATCATTCAGTTTTAGCCAAACTAAAGAAGAACTAGCTCAGACATAGAAGTAAGAAACACTACCTAGCTACTAGTGAACCTTCTGGTGGTGCTTGGCACAAAGAAATACCCACAGGACAAAAACACAATAATGAACCAAAAATCTTAAGCTGCCATCCAAAATAAACACATAATTTATGGCCATTTCAAAAAAAAAATATGGCCATCGTGTGTTAGACCTTTCAACCTGAGCATTGATAGTTGTGGATGACACTAGGAGAGTTGGGACAATTTTCGTTGGTTTATTTCTCACACAATGCCATGCCAACCTGAGGGGTTGGGGATACATATATATAGGCTGCTAGCCAGCCAAGCATATTCTAAGATGCTGCTAAGATGCCAGTCTAAGATGCTAGTCTAAGATGCTAACTGACAGTCCTTGATGGTCAAGAGCAGAACTCTATCCTAACAGCCAGTCCTTGATGGTCCAGGATTTTATCCTCCTGACTGCCAGAAGGACCATGTGCTGCAGCCCCACAAAGACCTTAGTACACAGACTTATCCATCATTCTCCCCCTAAGTCTTGTACGTCGTTTTGTGGGAGGGTTGAATCATCCCGATCCTGGAGCAAAGTTCGAGGAACTTGATCCTCCCAAGAGGCTTGGTGAGCAGATCTGCGAGCTGGTCCATGGTGTTGATGTAGCTCGCCTCGATGCTCCCTTCTTCCAAACAGCTGCGGATGAAGTGATACCTCAGTCGGATGTGCTTGCTCCGTTCGTGGAAAACGGGGTTCTTGGCCAGGGCCAGGGCGGACTTGCTGTCCACCAGGAGCTGCACTGTTCTAGTGTCTTGGACGAGAAGATCACCAAGCAGCCGAAGCGAGCAGGCGCTGAGTGCGGCGGTGGAGGCTGCTATGTACTCAGCCTCACAGCTGGACAGGGCCACCACCTGCTGCTTGACTGATTGCCAGCTCACGAGACACTTGCCGAGGAAGAAGAGGATCCCGCTCGTGCTCTTGCTGGTGTTGATATCGCCGGCATGGTCGCCGTCGCTGTACCCGACAAAGTGTGCCGCCCCCGGACACCTAGGGTAGTGGAGGCCGTGGTCGAGGGTCCCTGCTACGTAGCGGACGATCCTCTTTGCTGCCTGCTGGCGTTCCGTCGTCGGTCGCTCCATGAACCGACTGACATAGCCGACGGAGAATGCCAGGTCCGGCCGTGTGTGGGCGAGGTAGCGAAGGCTCCCCACAAGGCGTCGGTACTGCGTAGCATCCACTTCCTCCGTCGTGCTGCCGCGGCTCAGCTTCAGCATCTCCTCCATCAGAGTGAGAGCTAGGTGGCAGTCGGTGAGCCCAACTAGCTCAACGATGCGCTTGGCGTAGGCGGACTGTCGAAGCGCGATCCCAGAGTGATCCTGGTGCACCTCAACCCCAAGATAGGAGAGGAGCCCCAAATCACTCATCTGGAAGGTGGCCTTCTGTCTTCGTTGAACGCGCCACCTCTGCATCTTTGGTGTCGGTGATCACCAAGTCGTCAACATAGATGCCCACCAGTAGGGCATTTCCTCCACTGGCCCGTCGGTAGACGGCCGCCTCATGCGGGCTTTGCTCGAAGCCCATCTTCTTTAGCATGGAGTCCAGCTTGGCGTTCCACAGAGAGCCTTGCGCAGGCGGAGTACCTTGCCCTCCTGGACGGGGATCGCAAATCCCGGTGGCTGATGCACGTAGACTTCCTCCTTCAAGTCGCCATTGAGGAATGCCGACTTGACATCCATGTGATGGACACGCCAGCCCTCCTGGGCAGCCAGCGCCAGGAGAAGTCGCACGGACTCCATCCATGCCACGGGAGCGAAAGCGTCGTCGAAGTCGACTCCTTCCTGCTGCAAGAAGCCTCGGGCCACCAAGCGAGCCTTGTGCTTGATGATGGCGCCGGCTCCATCCCTCTTCAGCTTGAACACCCACTTAAGGGTGATTGCGGGGTGACCACGAGGGAGATTAGCGAGCTCCCAGGTGCAGTTTTGCTCGACTGCATCCATCTCCAACTGCATCGCGGCGCGCCATGCCGCGTCTCTCTCGGCCTCTGCAAAGGACCGTGGTTCGCCGTCTTCACACGCGAGCTGTAGCTGCGCCTCCAGGTCACGTGGCACCAGTCCCGGCACCGGCTGGTCGCCGAGTAGGTTATCCATCGTACGGTACCATAGCGGTTCACCGTCATGCCACGCGTCGATACGCTCCTCGTCGTGAGTGAGCGGGGAAGCGAACTTCATTGGGTTGTGCTCCGCGTGAGCTGGTGCTGATGAAGACGAGCCCGGAGTGGTGACCGCCGGGGCTAGAGTATGTGGCGTCGCCGGTTGTGGTGTCATCGGTGTAGCAGGCGCCGGAGTTGATGTAGTTTTGGGGGCCGGGGTACACATGCCCGGCGAAGAGGAGCTGCTGGCTCCCCCAGCTTCCTTGAAGTGGGCGTACTCGACAATGAAGTCGTCATACGTCGGCGTCGAGTCGTCATCCACCGCCTTGTCCCATTGCCACCCTCGCCCTTCGTTGAACACGACGTCTCGCGATGTGTGCACACGTTGTGTCATTGGGTCGAGGATGCGGTAGGCCTTTGAGCCCTCCGCGTAGCCGATGAAGACTCCCGGAGTGCTCCTGTCATCGAGCTTGCCAATGTGGCCGAGCTCCTTGGCGAACGCAAGGCAGCCAAAGACCCGCAAATAAGAGACCGCCGGCTTCCGCCCATGCAGGCCTCGTACGGAGTCCTGCCGTCGAGTGCCTTAGTAGGTGAGCGGTTGAGGATGTAGACGGCCGTTAGCACCGCCTCTCCCCAGAAGACAGCCGGCATCCCTCTCTGCTTGAGGAGAGCCCGAGCCATCCCCACAACCGTCTGGTTGCGCCGCTCGACGACGCTGTTTTGCTGCGGGCTGTACGGCGCGGAGTAGTGGCATTGGATGCCCTCATCGGCGCAGTACGACGCGAATTCAACCGCCGTGAACTCGCCGCCGTTGTCAGTGCGCAACACGCACAATTTGCGGCCACTCTCCGCCTCCACACCAACCTGCGCGCGCCTGATGGCGTCCGCCGCTTCTCCCTTACTGCCGAGGATCGTCACCCACATGTAGTGGGAGAGATCGTCGACGAGTAGCAGGAAGTAGCGTCGACCTCCTAGTGTGGCTGGCGTCACCGGGCCGCACAGATCTCCGTGCATGAGCTCTAGCTTCTCCTTAGCCCGAAAACTCGCCTGTTGGGGAAAGGGGAGTTGTCTCTGCTTCATCAGCACGCAGATGTCGCAGAACTGCTCCACATGGTCGAGGCATGGCAGGCCTCGCACCATCTCCTTGGCACTTAGACACTTCAGGGCCTCAAAATGAAGGTGCCCAAAGCGCTCATGCCACTTCCACGCCTCGTCGTCCCGACGGACAGCGAGACACACCGGTTGTGCCACCTGCACATCAAGGATGTAGAGTCGATTTTCACCTCTGGGTACCTTGGCGAGAAGGCGACGCTGGCGATCCCAGATGCGTAGGACCCCATGCTCAATCAGCACGCATGAGCCGTTCTCATCTAGCTGTCCCAAGCTGATGATGGAGTTCCTTAGCGCGGGGATGTAGTAGACACCGGTGAGCAGCCGGTGCTCTCCCGTCTTGGTAGTGAAGATGACGGAGCCGACGCCCTTTATCTCCACAGCGGAGGCATCCCCGAACTTGACGAAGCCTCACGCATCGGAGTCGAGCTCGGCGAAGAATTCCCTTCGACCGGTCATGTGATGGGTGGCGTCGGTGTCGAGGCACCACCCCGTAGTCTTGTCCTTCCCGGAGCCATCGCCGAGAAGAGCATGTGCTTTTGGCTCATTGAGGTGGATGAAAGCCTTTGCGACTGGAGTCGCTGAAGGTAGCTCAATGCTTGCATGCGCCATGAACAGAGCCGTCTCCTCCTCCTTCGCCTGTGCGACGTGAGCCTGGCCTTGTCGTGGTTGCCGACACTCATTGGCCCAATGGCCAAACCGCCCTGATTGTGGCAACTGTTGTCTTGTGCCGGCTTGGGCTTGCCAGCGGCGCCGTCCTTGGCGCCTCCGCGGGCGTCACCCTCGGCACGTCCTTGTGCCCTGCCCGGGGGGCCTCTTCGCGCCTTACGCTGCTTGCCACGCTTGCGGCCGCCCGTCGTGGAAGAAGGCTCCCCCTTCTTCCTGTCACCAAGGCTGGGATCCCACTGCTCCCGAGTTAGGAGCAGCTTCCCGCCGGTGGTGATGGGCCCCGAGGAAGGCTGTGGCTCGTCGGTGTCGACGACCTTGAGGCGACCTATCGCCTCCTCGATCATCGTCGTGGAGAGGTCCAGCAATGACTCGATCGAGCAAGCCATCTGCTTGTACTTCTCGGGGATGCACCGGAAAAGCTTCTCTACAGCTCTCTCCTCGGTGTAGGTGGCATCGCCAAACTTCACCATCTTCTGTAGCAGAGTGTTGAGACGGAGAGCAAAGTTATCAACATCCTCACCTGGCTTGAAACCCAGGCTCTCCCACTCCTTACGGAGTGCCTGCAGGGTGGACTTGCAGGCACGGTCGCTGCTGATGCATGCCGCGGCGATGGCGTCCCAAGCCTCCTTGGTTGTCCGCTTGTTGGAAAGCGAGAACTGCATCTCGGGCGGGACTACGGCGATGAGGGCGTCCAGCGCCCGTCGATCCTCTAGGTGGTCGATGTTGCTGTCCTGGACTGCCTCCCACATGCGCCGCACCTGGAGCCTGATCTTCATGATCCCGGCCCACTCGACGTAGTTGGTTTTAGTGAGGGTAGGCTACCCAACACTGGGACCAACATCCCTGACCACAGTCCGGACCTTGTAGAGGCCACAGTCCTGGTCGTTGCAGCCGCCATCACGATGCGCACCTCCACCTGGAGCGCGGGCGTGCTCGGCTTCCCACTGCGCCGTCCGCTCTTGCGCCACTTTGGCGCGGTCTGCATCGGCGCCGTTGTCCGCAGGCGCGAAGCTGTTGGAGCTGCCGGAGCCGCCGCGGAGTGCCTTGGCATCCGCCGTAGCCTCACGTGCTGCTTCTGCTGCTGTTGCTGCTTCTACCTCTGCCCTGGCTGCTTCTACCTCCGCTCTGGCTGCTGCCAGCTCCGCTGCAGCCAGCCTCGATGCCCTTGCTGCAGCAGCAGCTACTGCTACAGATGCTCACTCACGCTCCTCTGCCACGGTGCGCTCGGCCTCCTGCCGGCGCCATATGCTCGAGGTAGCCGTGTGCTGAGAGCGACCTGCAGACATGGCTTGCTGCAGGGGGGCTGTTGCGTGAAGAGGAGGCTGTTGAAGACGAACTGCTGCTCGATAGTCCGGAGGGAGGGAGGTAACCAGAGGCAGACGGAGCAGCTGCTGCTACCGACTTAGGCTGCTCAAAGGAAATGCTCAGGGTGCCAGATAACGAGGCTCTGGTACCACTTGTTAGACCTTTCAACCTAAGCATTGATAGTTGTGGATGACACTAGGAGAGTTGGGACAATTTTCGTTGGTTTATTTATCACACAATGCCATGCCAACCTGAGGGGTTGGGGATACATATTTATAGGCTGCTAGCCAGCCAAGCATATGCTAAGATGCTGCTAAGATGCTAGTCTAAGATGCTAACTGACAGTCCTTGATGGTCAAGAGCAGAACTCTATCCTAACAGCCAGTCCTTGATGGTCCAGGATTTTATCCTCCTAACTGCCACAAGGACCATGTGTTGCAGCCTCACAAAGACCTTAGTACACAGACTTATCCATCATCGCGCAGAGCAGGATAATACACCTAAGTTTACTAGCGGCAAGTGCTTCTCCATTGTCTCAATAACATTACTAGCATAAGAATGGACAGACACACCTAAGTTTACTTACTTAAACTTAAATGATGCCAAACCTCCTCCATAAGAGAGTTTGATGTCTAGTTAAGTATGCATCTCTCTTTAGCAGATAACCAGATGTGAACCCTGTACGTTTCGTCCTGCAGCCCAAAAGGTATTTCCAATATGACCGATGGCTCCAAATCATTACCTCTGATCCAACTAAAGGAGAACTCACTTGCAGACCTTCTATAGTTGAATGATTAAGTCTATCTTTAGTTTGTTAGTTAAAGCAAAAACAGATCTCTATGAATCTGCATATGAGCAAACCAAAATGATTTTAATATCAAACCATAACTGAAAATAGATTAAGCTAAAGCCACTATTTACCTAGATTTGGGAAGGGCATCAGATTGATCCTCAAATTATCCACTATGAATTGTGAAAACAGTAATAGAACATTAGGAATGCATTACCCACAAATGAAGGAGACCTTACCTTGGCTCATTATCTCAATGCACAGGCAACTAACTTGAAAACTGAAATTTTAGTGCATTGCAGAATGGCCTGATCTCACACTTACTTAGTTCCAATACATGTGTTTAAAACATGAATGAGCATGAAAAAAAAGTTCATAACAAATCCATGGTTTCTTCTCTACTGAGTGGTGACATTACATATCAGTATCCAGGGATCAAATCATCAGCTTCATTACTCGCTAACAACCACCAACCCTGCATCTAACATACATACAGCTGCGGACAACCAGCACACAGTTACATCGGAGCCCGTTCTTGGCTTATGTGAATGTGAAATTAGTGGGCACTTCCCCTTTGCAAGCAGCATCGTAGTCTTTTTCAAGGTGCGGTGCAGCTTCCTTATGAGGGTGTATGAACTTCTTGAATGTCATGTCAGACTCCCTGAAAACAGTATAGTAGCTTGGGTCACACTTGAGCAATCCATTTTCCTTGAGAAACTTTACAACATAGTACCGGGGTCTCATCCGGCCCTCCAAGCTGTACATGAGCATTGCCGGACAATAAGCAATGGATGCCGGTAACAACCCCACCTCAGAGATGAGAAACTCAGACCTGCGCTGCAGTGATTCCTTGGCCTTCGTGAGCACCATTGGAGCCTTAGAAACAGCAATGCCCACCTCGGCATCCGACCACCTGAATGTCTTCTTCAAGAGATTCACTTTGGTGGTGATCTTCTCCACGTCAGAAAATGCGACAACTTGTAGCGCATGCCTGAACATCCCTGATCCACGGGGCACACCAAGCACTTCAACCTGCGCCGTCATTGCCCGGACACGTTCCGGGTTATTGGGGAGCAGCCATGGCACACGTATGCACAGCTTGACAACCCTGTCGAGGTCGCATCCGAGGAGATTGGGGCTGCGCTTGAGTACCCGGAAGAGGTCGCCGTAGGAACCGAAGACTGACATGAAGTACGGTAGCCTCGAGGCGACAGATCTACGGCGGAAGAACTCACCGGTGAGCGAGACGAGGCGTGCGATCTCAGGACGCGAGAGGCCCAGGCCGGTGAGCCCGGCAACGACGGGGGCCGGGGTTCTCTCCACGCCGGCGCATAGGAACTTGGGGTCCTTGACAACGAGGGCGGCAACGTCGGCGCCGGAGAGGACGAGACCGGCGAGGAAGGAGAGGACGGCGTCGGGCTTAGCGGGGGATTTGAGGTGGGAGAGCCTGGCGGAGGCCTTGGCAGCCTGTGGTCGGGTGAGGCCGCAGGTGGCGACGAGGTACTCCTCCACGGCGAAGCTAGGGTTGGGGGAGACGGCGGGCGCGGCGGCGGAGATGAGGCGGTGGAGAGGGGGGGAGATGGTGGAGAGGGAGGAAGAAGGGAGCAGCTGGGTGAGGACATACTTGTGGAGGCGGAGCATGGTGTACTGTTGTGGGCGGCGGCGGCGGCGCCGACGGCGAGGGAACGGCGCTGGTGTGGTCTGGTTGGACCTTGATGCTGACCCCACCCGTTAGCACGGCCGGCATAGCTGGGCGGCCCGTAGCACGGGCAGACGGCACGGGCGAGCCCGCACAACGTGCTAAACGGGCGGGCGCCAAGACGCTGCACGCCAGGGGCCGTGCACAGGCTGAAGGCGAGCACACGGGCGGCACGGCACGGCCCGATCATCTCTTTTTTTAATTTTTTTTATGTATCCTAATGTGGCCCGACAGGTAAAATAGGCTAAAAAACGCCCAGTGCGCAAAATAGGAGGCAGATTAGCGGGCCTAAGCGTGCGGTGGGCGGCCCGATTAGCATATGGGCGTGCGGCAGGCTGCAGGCTGCAGACGCTGGCTGGCACAGCACGACCCGTATAATAATCGTGCCTCGGCGGGCCGGGCCGTGCCAGGCACGATTAGGATGGGCCGTGCCGTGCCGGGCCGGGCCGGCCCGTTTGGCCAGCTATAGTTGGGCTGTGGAGCGACTCGTGTACCACCAGCCTTTTGTTTTTCCTACTATTGAAAAAAAATCCTTTTGTTTTCCTATGAAAAAACTCAGCTACTTTCCATCCTCTTTCTTCGTCATGATTTTTTAATAAAATAAAAACACACCCTTGATCACATGTTGTATTCAACCGAGAACGAGCATCGATCGGACCACACTTTTTTTTTCGAGAATGACGGTTGTTATATTATCCGAAAGGACGCGACCGTCCTACTACGTTTTCCATTGGGGAGATGAAAGAACAAGATAGGGGAAAGTGAAAAAAACAAAGAACATTAGGAGGGGGGGTCTAGGTTGCCGATAGGAGGAGGGAGCGAAACAGGAGAAGCTGATCGCGCACGCTATCTTCAAAACGCCGCACTCAAAGCAGCGTGTCATCAGCCGCACACCGAAGAACATCCTTAGACTCACAAACGATGAAGCTGAACACCACGTCGTTCCTGGCCTTTGACACATGCCATAGGAGGATGTAGAGGCCAGCCCGGATGCTCCTATTCAGTGCATTCAGCGCCAAGTTGCATGTAAGGGGACTCAACCCGGGTCGCAACATTGCACGAACTATCTATAGCTAACCACTACGCCTACCAGTTGTTAGTGTGGATCACAACGCGAACTATTTAAGAACCATTGTAGCCGTGCTAGCTATTAATTATTATACATAGCAGCACTTAGATTTTTGAATATTTGGAAAAGTTGTTTTGTAATGAAAAAAGTTCATCAAAATTTAAAAAAAGTTCATAAATTTAAAAAAAAAACTCATCAAATTTGAAACAAAAGTTCATCGATTTGAAAGAATATTCACCGTATTTGAAAAAAAGTTCATCGATTTTGAACAAAATTTTATAAAATTCAAAAAAGTCACCGAATTCAGAAAAAAAAGCTCACCAAATTAGAAAAAAGGGTCCGGCATCGTGCATTTGAAAAAAGGAAAAAGGAAAAAAAGAGAAGAGAAAGGGAAAGTTTCGTGAACAGAAGAGAATAAAAAGCTGGAAAAAGAAAGATCGCATAATCAATCGTGGTGTCGTAGTGGTTATTGCGGTTTGCTGGGGGATGCGCAGAGACGATTTCCTCCACAGAGAGGAAGGGGCCCAAGCCTAGACGAGACCATCCCAATTTTTTTGGAATTTTTTGAATTTTTTTAGTATTTATTTTGATTTTTTTGGTGAGCGCAGGTGCAGATGAGTTCGGGCTCAGATTTGGATTTTCGCGATGGAGCACAGTTTTTAGCAAACAAATTAGCTGGAGCAATGATGGTCCACGAATTGCAAGCGGCCAATTTAATCACAACGAAGACATCCTGAACACTCCTGTGACGTGTTGAGTTGGAGCAATGATGAACAACGTGTGCTGTGTGCAACAACGAGTTAAGCAAAAATGAGCATGAAACATGGAAGGCACCTAGTTACTTTGCTGCAGAATGGCGCACGGGCGATTTCAAAGAGATCCAGAAACAGCTTACACCTCCTATAGATAGCTTGTTCACTTGGATTGTAGGCCAGGAAGGAAGATTCAGAATACAGAACTTTCAGCTCCAACATGAACGTAGATCAAATATGTCTTCAGCAAGAGGAAACATGGAGCTTAATGTGCCAAATAATCAAAGCAAGAGGAGCCAACAAAGAATCTGACGGGGCACATCAATGAGTGATCTAAAAAATCTTATATTAGTTTACAAAGGGAGTACATAGCAAGCAACCGATCACCAGGAAGGAAGAAAGCAGAATGCATCAACATCCAGTTTCAGCACATCCTTGGCATATCTGCTTTGTGCAAGGTTCAAATGCAAAACATGCAAGAGCATGGAAAACCGTTAAGCATGGTTACTGATTCCGGATTAAACTCATGCATTTTGGTTCTTAGACCTTGCTCTAATAATTAAAACAATACCATTTCGAAGAATGAAATATCCAATAAACCGACTCGCTGAGAAATTAGAGCTTAATGGTTTCTTGCTGTAAATTGGTGCATCAAAGGGGACCCATTTGTAGTAATGGGTATCATCAACGTTTCCTCATACCAAATGATTTCGACAATTAAATCTGAAGTGATGGGTATCAGTATCTACAAACAACAGGTTCTTGGCCTGAGTCAAGTTTGATCTTCGAGCAGCTATCTAAAAACTGGATTGATACTTTTTTTTAAATGTACAAAAAAAGGGCGTATGCAGCAGCTTCAACAACAACAACAACAACTGATTCTACAGACGTGTAAAGAGCACAGATAAAAGTGACATATGCCAAGAAGCAACAGGGCCACGCTCTAATACAATCCTGCTAAAGAAAGCAAAGTAATTCAAGTATGGACAACACCCATCTATGCTACACTCTGAAATAGAGCAAAACACAAGAGGCCTCTCCTAGCAATCACAACAATTACAACTTATAAGGGGAATGGGTTTATCATTTCAGAGGGCAGGACAAGTCAATGTACAGTTGACCTTCAATATCATCGTAGGTCAGACAAACTTGATGAAACATATAAACACTCAAGTGTATGATGCATCACATACATTTACTGCATGGAGCACCACAAAATATCCATTTATCATTCCCAACAAGGCAACAAAATCTTGACGAAACCTAAGAAGAAAAATCACTGTAAAAACCTCAACAGATTTGTGTCTTGCTGAAAATAAAAAATAGTTCACCTTTAACGTCCATCTCCAACAAAAGTAATTCTTACACCCAGGAGCCTTTCCATAACCCTGCATCGACAAGTAAAATAAGCAGAGCATTAACAGGGCAAAATCTGGAGATAAGTGGACATATGAAAGGTTTAAGTACAGATTATGTTGAAAGGGTTATTTGTAACAAAAGAAGCATCAAACATAATCTGTACCTGAGCATTAACAGAGTAAAATAAGCAGAGCATTAACACCTAATCTGGAGATAAGTGGACATATGAAAGGTTTAAGTACAGACAGCATGCAATGCTTACTTTGTTACAAAGAAAATACCAGATCATGATAACTACAACTTATCTGCTTGACAACTAGAAGTTAAACTAATTCTAGCATGCTTTGGCAGTTACTCCCTCCGTTCCTAAATATAGGTCTTTCTAGATATTTCAACAAGTGACTACATACGAAGCAAAATGAGTGAATCTACATCTAAAATATGTCTATATACATCCGTATATGGTAGTCCATTTGAAATCTCTAAAAAGACTTATATTTAGGAACGGAGGGAGTACTTTGGAAGTTAAACAAAGTACTGAAATTCTATGCCTTTTCAGATCAAACATAGTTCAAAACCTCAATTTTCCCTTGCGAAAATCATACAGACACAGGTATCAAATTTTACTATCCGTCACTGAACTTCAATGATATCTTTATCCAGATGAACACCCAAGATGGCAGAAACTAATTCAGGTACAGATTATGTTGCCAGTTGAAAGTAACTTGCTCCCAAAGGCTAGTGGATTATGTGCAGCTTTTCGTACAAAAAAGAATACTAGGGGCAAGTAATTAAGAACCTGCAGTCTCTGCACAAATCCAGACCATGTATTCAGAGTATGGATGTACATGATACCAACTGTTTGGTGCCTATATTCAAAATCACACCAACCAAAGCAATAAATTAATCACTCAGATTTTGCCAAACTAAAGAAGAGCTAGCTCAGACATAGAAGGAAGAAACACTACCTAACTGCTAGTGAACCTTCTGGTGGTGCTTGGCACAAAGAATTACCCACAGGACCAAAACACAATAATGAACTAAAAATCTTAAGCTGCCATCCACAATAAACACATAATTTATGGCCATTGTGCAGAGCAGGATAATACACCTAAGTTTACTAGCGGCAAGTGCTTTTCCATTTTCTCAATAACATTACTAGCATAAGAATGGACAGACACACCTAAGTTTACTTACTTAAAACTAAATGATGCCAAACCTCCTCCATATGAAAGTTTGATGTTTAGTTAAGTGTGCATCTCTCTTTAGCAGATAACCAGATGTGAGCCCTGTAAATTTCGTCCTGCAGCCCAGTAGGTATTTCCAATATGACCGATGGCTCCAAATCGTTACCTCTGATCCAAGTAAAGTAGAACTCACTTGCAGACACCTTCTATAATTGAATGATCAAGTCTATCTTTAGTTTGTTGGTTAAAGCAAAAACAGATCTCTATAAGTTTGCATATGGGCAAACCAAAATGATTTTTATATCAAACCATAACTGAAAAATAGATTAAGGTAAATCCGCTATTTACCTAGATTTGGGAAGGGCATCAGATTTATCCCAAATTATCTACTATGAATTGCAAAAACAGTAATAGAACATTAGGGATGCATTACCCACAAATGAAGGAGACCTTACCTTTGCTCATTATCTCAATGCACAGGCAACTAACTTGAAAACTAAAATTTTGGTGCCTTTCAGAATGGCCTGATCTCAGACTTACTTAGTACCAATGCATGTGTTTAAAACATGAATGAGGACGAAAAAAAGTTCATAACCAATCCATGGTTTCTTCTCTGCTGAGTGGTGACATTACATATCAGTATCCAGGGATCAAATTATCAGCTTCATCACTCGCTAGCAACCACCAACCCAGCATCTAACAAACATACAGCAGCGGACAACCAGCACACAGTTACATCAGAGCCCGTTCTTGGCTTATGTGAATCTGAAATTAGTGGGCACCTCCCCTTTGCAAGCAGCATCGTAGTCTTCTTCAAGGTGCGTTCCAGCTTCCTTATGAGGGTGTATGAACATCTTCTTGAATGCCTTCTCGGACTCCTTGAAAACGGTAAAGTAGCTAGGGTTGCGCTTGAGCAATCCATTTTCGTTTAGAAACTTTACAGCATAGTACCGGGGCCTGAGCCGGCCCTCCAAGCTGTAAGTGAGCATTGACGGACGATAAGCAATGTATGCCGGTTCCAACCCCACCTCAGAGATGAGGAACTCGGACCTGCGCTGCAGCGATTCCTTATTCTTCGTCAGCAACGTTGGAGCCTTAGAAACAGCAATGCCCACCTCGGCATCCGACCACCTGACTGCTTTCTTCAAGTGCTCCACTTTGGCGGTGATTTTCTCCTCGCTGAGGAATGCAACAGCTTGTAGTGCATGTCTGAACATCGGAGATCCACGGGGTACACCAAGACCTTCGACGCAGGCCACTGCGGTCCGGACGCGTTCCGTGCTGATGCTGAGCGTCGATGGCCTAAGTACGTAGAGCTTGGCAATGTCACAAGCACCTAGCCCGCACTCCCGCAGGAAGGTGACATTGGGCTTGACCACCCGCTCGAGGTCGGAGGAGAGAACGGAGCCACTCTTGAGGGCTCGAAAGAGGTTCTCAGAGGAGCCGAAGAGGGGCAAGCAGTACTGCAGCTTGGAGACGATGGATCTGCAGCGGAATCTGTCGGGGCCAAGCGAGACGAGGCGTGCGATCTCAGAAGGCGAGAGACCGAGGCCGGTGAGCTCCGCGACATTGGGGGCCAGGGTCTTCTCCACGCTGGCGCAGAGGAACTGCGGGTCCTTGGCGACGACGGAGGCGACGTCGGCGGCGGAGAGGCCGAGGGCGGCGAGGAAGGCGAGCACGGCGTCGGGCTTGGCGGGGGACTTGAGGTGGGAGAGCTTGGCGGAGGCCTTGAGGGCCTGTGCTCGCGTGAGGCCGCAGGTACGGACGAGGTAGTCGTCGACGGCGAAGGCGAAGGCAGGGTTGGGGCAGACGGCCGCGGAGAGGAGGCGGTGGAGAGGGGATACGGGAGAGGTGGCTGGACGAGATGAGAGGAGGTGGGTGAGGATGGAGCACCGGAGGCGCAGCATGGCGCCGCGGCGGAGAGGCCGGGGAAATTTGGCGCGGCGGCGGCGGCGGCGGCGGCGGCGAGGGAATGGGGAAAGCGGATGGCTGCGATGATTCCCGTGGTCTGCTCTGGTCTGGTCTCTGGTGTTGTTCAACCCATACTAGCCAAAGTGGGTCCCACCAGTCAGTCCATGCTGCCATTGGAGACCCGTTGGCAAATATTGTTGCATAAAATTGACAAGAATAGTGACATTTAAGTCTTTTTCTTCTTCTTTGGGTGATTGCAAGATGTTTTTTTGTTTAACACAATACAAAAACAGATGTTCGCATTCACCGAAAAAACTGAAATAAATCCATAAAAATGGAAGCATCAAAAGCCAAGTCTAGAACTTGGACCCTAGCGATGGGTTGGTTTCAATACAAAAACCAATTCATATAAGAGTTTGCTATTGCAAGATGTCCTTAATGACACGTTAAAATTAACATTGACTTCGCATTTGCTAGCACATGTGCCATGACTTTTCTTAAACTCTAGTCGTCTTGCTTCTTTTACTCGCCCTTGCAATAAGGCGCGGTGTAGCTTGCTGCCGACACGGAGGGGTGGGGCAGATGTATCACATTCCAGAATTCTAAAATCAGGATGTGAACATATGCATGGCATGATTCCAGTGCATTTTGAAAAAAAAAATGTTGAACTAATATGGCTATTTTATTAGAAACCCTAATTAAATGTTGGATTTGTTTACTAGGAATTAAAAAAGCCTATGTGCATAAAATAAAAAAATTTCAATTTTGCATCAATGCTAGAAAATATTTTTCTTATGATTCATATGAGCTCTAATGTTTGTTTGAACTTTCTGGATTTCAAAGGATTTGAACTGAATCAAATTAGGCCAATTCAAATACTATATAAATATGAAAATAAAACAAAAGAAAAAGAAACAAAAGCCCAGCCAGGCCAAGCGGCCTAGCAAAGCCGACCCTGCAGCCCAGTCATCTAAGAAAAAATAAGAACGAGCTAGTACAGCCTAATCAAATCGCGGTCGTCTGCACTATATCTAACGACTAAACCCCACCCATGTCATCCCTCTCTCACCGATGTGTGGACCCTACTCGTCAGCACTGCCCCCACCTCGCACAGAACAGCAACCACCGCCACCCCACTTCCCACAACACGTGCGAGCCACCTCCAGACCCCGTAATCCTCCTATAAATTCACCTAGACCCCTCTTTTGAAACC